>JAUCNO010001903.1:11635-29701 GCA_032353835.1 Enteromius viviparus
AGTCTGCATGCCTGAGTGCTTGAATTTATACACCTGGGGCCAGGCCAAGTGATTAGCACACCTGATTCTGATCATTTCAATGGGTGAGCGAAAACTTTTGGTAATATTATATGATCCTTTTTGCCTTTTGTTGTGGCTAATACACATTACACTTTTTCATTATTATTATTGTTATATGCTTGCAGTTCTATTTTAAAGTTAGTCAGCTATTACAGAGATTACTTTTTGAGGGGAAAAAAATTATTATAATTGTTGTTGCATTGCCAAACTTTGCAAGGCTTATGGCACCAAGCCTTAATAAAACAGTTCTGCAAGAACCGCAAATAGCCAGGCTTGTGTTTTAAAGTTTGCCAACAAATGTCTTGAGCGCAGTTGCAGGTACTAAAGGTACTGTATTCCTTTTTTCTTTTAGAGTTAAATCTGTGAAATATTTAGTGCTTAAAACATATGCACGGTTGACCAAAAAGTTAACAAACATTATAATTTTTTGTTGTTCTTGTTTGCAAAACAGACCGCTGCCCCTTTATTTGAATGCTGCCAGCTTTCGTTATTTGAAGCTACATGCCAGATTTTATGCCAATAGTCAGGAGTCTGTTTTGCGAGATTAGGTCTGACGTTAGTAGCAGTATTACAGCTCTGAATGATTTTATTAGTGGCCAAAAAAGGCATGAAAAGTTACTGGGAAAGACAAGGTAATATGAAAACATTCAGAAGCCCATCCCTAGTGCCGCCCATCCTCTGCTGTCTCTCTGTGGATAGTGAGTAACTGAATACAGCTTCATGATTCAATATGGAAAATTATTCCATTCCATTGTTTTGATGTCTATTCATGTTATACTGCCAATATCCTTTGCATGCTATGCATCATATGCACAGTGTACCGAATACATTACAGTATCAAATATTCATATCGATGTTGGAATGTGTGTGGATGTGCATTTTATATGTTTCGTTTGTGTGCTAACTTTGCATTTTCATAGCTTGTGTGACCTAAAGTCATGTGCGTGTTTGAGCAATGCTGGGGGAAGCTGTACTACCAATCTACTGGTGATTTAAAGTAGCTAAACTACAGTCAAACTAGCCTTAATTGTTTATTTATTTACATTCAATATTGTAATTAAATTGGCAACACTAAAATGAATGTTGAATTGGAATAACATGAAGAATTTGTTAGAGTTGTTAGAGAACATAAAGAGTTTGTTATACTACTGTTCAGAGAAATTCACAATAAGGAATAAACACGTAATTTCATTATTTTAAGACTAATTATGCATATTTGTTAAAATATGTAGAATGTATGATATGTAGAATACATCCTTCTCTGCTGATTGCCATATTTCTCCAAACTAATGTCAGTCGCTCAAGACAATTAATAAAGACACCAGATTTTAATGTGTCCATCATATATATAAACAAAAAATTCCTTAAACATGCAAAAATATATATGGGATGCTAAAATAATAGGCCTATTCAAAACATATTCCTCACACGTTAATGCAAATTTTCTAAATCACTTGAAGGTTGGGTTACATAATTCCAACAAAGTCCTGCCACCTAACCTCCATTTATCCTTCACAGATCCTCATTTCAAATGCATTTTCTTTCTCTCTTTTTATATTCCCTTCATTTTCCCTTGTGTTTCGCACACCTGTTCAGCAGAGGTGTGGCATCAGACTGAAGATTCACCCCCGTCTCCTCAAGGCCACCTTTGACGTGAGGCAGAATCCTGTTTGTGGGCGGTCGGACCTGCGGAGATGGAATTCTCTATTGGAGATTGGTTTTGGAATTTGAATGGAAGTGTGGGACCCACGGCTTGAATTGGCGAGATTGAAGTGAGATGGGTTTTAGAGGATGAGGTGGAGATGAGGTTGACCTTGACCTTTTTATCCCTCCCATCTCAACGGCACTTCCTTTTGTCCCGCCACCGCAAATGTACTTTTAACATTGAGCCTGAGAGTTAGTCTTTTTAAATCTATATCTCTTTTCATCCATCGTCTCGCTCTGCTTTCTCACTTTCTCATTCTGTCTCTTTCTCACTCCGTATGAGTATGAGCGAGCATGTGTGTGTGTGTGTGTCTGTTGACGCATAAAGGGCCCTCTGTGCCCCTGTACTGACGTTGTCCGTGAAGAAGTCGGCCATTCAGAGTGAGTCAGATTTCCAGATTCGGAGCCAGGACCATGCCACCACGAGACGCTATTGCATGAGAGATTTTGTGGGGGTGTGCATGTTGTATGATGCAATAGAGCACGTGTTTTCATTCTCATGCTTTTTACAAAACCTTTCAGCAAAAAGCAAAGGTCCTGACTAAACAGCACTTTACTTCACAACATCGAAATGTCTCTCTGATGACGCTTTCACCACATTTCACAGGTTTCCTTGAAGTTTATAATATCTCATTTTGGAGAATTCCATGAAGTGGTTCTCAGCTGATTTTGCTTCATGCTCCAAATTGTATATTTCAAGTGCTCACTGTACAAGTTATCCATAGTATAAAATGTCAAAAATGTACTTAAAGGAATAGTTCACCAAAAAATATAACTTCTGTCATGAATTACTCAACCTCATGTCATTCTAAAGCTGTAAGACCTTTGATTATCTTCGAGACACAAATTAAGATATTTTTAATGAAATCCAAGCCCATTTCAGTTGCATTGCTGTGTATGGAGGGTCATAAAGTTTTTTGAAATTACATGAGGTTGAGTAATTAATGACATAATTTTCATTTTTGGATCCCTTTAAGAGTAAAATATATTAATATGATAATAAAGCACACTATCAACATTCTCACGACAAATTCATACCAGTTTTTTCAGTTTTTTTTAAAGAGGTGGCAAATTTGTGCTAATTCATACAAATTAACAACTTGTAAAATACGTCTGATTTAGCAAAAATTGTTTGAATTTGTACAAGTGAGGTCGTACAAATTTATACAAATTAGCCACCTCATAAAATATGTACGAATTGCCATACATACATTTACATTTGAAGTATACGGTTAAAATTTTTTTTATTTAAATCCTGAGAGTGATGGCGTTTTAATATTTGCATATAAAGTTAAGATCATCTTTAATTCCTTGAAATTGTTTACACAGCATGCATAAGGCTAAAATGATCTACAAAACAAAGTTCTAGCGATTCAAGGTGAATTCATTGCAGAAAATTACGAGAGAAAAAAGAGAATAATAAAGTATGAGGCAGCACTGCCTTGCGCACACTGTAATTTCACCTGAGGTGAAGTGGAATGCAAGTATTTGTTTTCACGAGACAGCAAAGGAAGCCACTACAAACCAGTACAAACATTCTGAAGATTCCTGCACGTTCAAAAAAGAAAAGAAAAAACCCCACGGTTGATCGCCCAGAGAGCTCTTTCTGCTTTCTGCATGCATAAGGGGCCTACTCATCAAATCCTGGCGGAAGTGTTCAGTGAGACGGAGCCCAATTCTGCCAAGGTACATCAGTATACTAGACCTGTCAGGAGGCTGCATGCAGCAGACTTCTTGCATGACCTGCAGCTCACTCTATTGTCACATCCTGTATTGCCCTTCGGGTGAAGAACTCTGATTGGCTGAGGCGGGTATAGCCAGGCTGTCACATGCTCCTGTGAGGGGAGTGTGAACGGGCCTCAGGCTAGAAGAGAGGGTGCATGCAAACAGGTAGAACACAGACAACTCTGACCTGGGGGTAGGTCGAGAATACACATACATATGCATAACAGTAGTGTGGGCAAACAGACATGCAGGACAAAAAGCCAAACATGCGTATCGACTGTTTTTAGAAGTTCACCCAAAAAATACAATTCTGTTCTCATTTACTCAACCTCATGCCATTCCAAATTGTGTGTGATGATAGATTTGTGTGGAAAAGAGAGCGATAATCTAAATGTGCTAGACACGCTTATGTTTGACAGCAATTACACGTGATGTTTCGGTGTCAAATGAAGCTCAAACTGTTGCACATAGCACTAACAATGACAAGTGGAATTTTCAAAAGCATGAATCACGTGATCCGTCACAAATCATTCTAATGTGCAGATTCTGTGTTTATTATCTATTATTTGTATTGATTCATTGATCAATAGAAAGTTTAAATAGGGCTTTTTAAGAAGCATTTGTATAAAATATGATCCTTTTGGATGTTAAACATTTCTTTTGATTAATTTAATGCATCCTTGCTGTATAGAAGTATATTAGTTTTTGTAAAATTTTGTTGACTTTTTAAACTTTCATTAAAAAAATCCAACAGTACTGTGCACAAATAATATATATATGTGCTGTATATATATATATATATATATCCTATTTTATCCTGTGGCAGAAACAAAAAAACAATTGTAAGAATTAAAACAGTCAGTATTCTTAGTTTATATTCTGTAAAAGTTGTGAGATTAATAAGTTATGATTACATTTTTTATTTTTCATTCTGTGGTGGAAATGGCTTCCATACAGTACATTGCAGTGTGTAAATGATGAAGGGTATTTAATTTTGAACGAACTGTCCCTTTAAATCCCAGCATCTTCAAATAATTATAAAACCACTTCCAGCCACCTTGATCGTGTAATAACCTCTCAATGCAAGGTGAAAGCAAGCGCAAACACATATGCGCACACAAAAATGGCAATTTCACATTTTATCACTGCAACACAGAGTGCTGGATCACAAAATGAGACTGTCCGTTCCTTTTGCACCGTGGTTTTATTATCTCTCCCATTCTGCTAACATTTAATATGCCCTGAGGATGCAAGAGAGGAGAAAAGAGAAAAAGATGTGGCCTTGGTTAGTAGGAAAGGCTTTTGTTTTCTTAATCACATCTCTCTCTGCTCGCGCTCTCTCCTTCTCTCTCTCTTTTCCTCTCTCTCTTATCAGGATGACAAGTGCCATACCATCCTGTGAGATGTGCCAAGACAGAATGAGCATCTGTCAAAACACGTCGGTCCCAGCGGACGCTTCGCTGATGGACGCAGACATGCAGGAGAGAAAAAGACAGACGAAAAGAGAGGGAGACGGACAAGGGATTGCTGGAAAAAGTGGTGGATGATTTGGATGGGTGGGGTCTTGTACTCACCTGCTGCGCCCACCAGCATCCTTGAACCCCGTTTCACCTCCATCTCTGCGAGAGGTGAACGCAAAGGTCCTCCACACTGCATCTTCCTCTCTTTCTCTCTCCATTTTGATTGTTTACGGCTACAAGCATACTAATGAACTCCACAATGGAGCAAGAACAAGAAGAGAAATGGAAATGAACGCTGCTGCTGAAAATACAATTAAGTAAAAACAACACATTTGGTTTCTCTCTGCAGTCCAGTGCATCTACTCAAGAGCCGTGGCATTTGAATTGCAAAGGACTATTAAATATTGCTTGTGCAAATGCAACAGTAGGGCAAATTAATTTAAGTTCCAGAGCAGGTTTTGCCTCATTCATGCTAAAGCCGAAAGCATTTCAACAGGTCCACTCACTCTCCAGAAAAACTATACTGGAAAATGGATTTTTAATGTTTTTCCATCATAGCTCAGGAAATCTTGGATATGTTTTAATTTTGTCTTAAAATAACTAAGAATAGACATGAAGGAGTTGTGACTTATTGATAAATCATCAGTATTTTTTTGTATTAGTTTGTAGTAAATAAATTGTAAATACAAAAAAAAATAGAAAATAAAATAAATTCTAGTAACATAAATTGTTAATACATATTAAGATTTGTTTTTAGATTTTTTTTTAAAATTATATATATATATATAATATTTTATTATATATATATATATATATATCTTTTACTTAATATATTCTGTTTACTGTGTATATTTATTATGTACTGTATATATAAATACACACACAAAAAACATTTAACTTTTATTTATGCACATTACAACCTTGACACACATCCTAGGCTGAGGACAACTTATATAGGGGAGGCAAAGGCAGCAAACGAGCAAGACACACCTGAACATAATTAGACAATTACCAAAACTGAGTCATACACACAGACAGAGCACATGGGGAATGAAAACAATAACAAAACAGTCCAGGGGGCCTTACATAGCTACTGCATATGTTTGTATTTATCAACAGTCTTACAACCAATTCGTACGAGGTGCCAATTCGTACTAATTCATATGACCTCACTCATACGATTTTGTACGATTTGTCTAAAACCCTCTGACAGGTAGGATTTGTTAGGAAGCGGACTGACACAGAGGTAAGTATTAACAATGTTTATTCAACAGGATGATAATGTCAACAAAAGTAGTTCAGAGGTAAGGGAACTGAGGAGTTATATAGAACATAGGAGTCTTCAAAACAAACTAAAGTCTCTGTTTCATCCACTTGCAGATAGAACGGACTTGGGGTAGACACACAAGATACCACAACCACACACCACTTTCCAGCATGAGACGAGGAGAGGAATCCAGGACCAGGAGCACACACAGAGGATTTACAGAGCAGACTAAAGGAAACAGGTAAGACAATAGGTAAGTTCAATGGCATTGTGAGAGTCCACTTACGAAGATCGAGCTCGGACTATGAATGTGCTGGTGAGTGTGGCTTAAGAGTGGTGCTGCTGATTGGAAGCTGGTCAGAATTCAGGAGATTGTGATCGCTGAGTGGATGTGAGGGTGGAGCCTGAGGTGGATGTTACAGGTTTAGGGGCGTGGTCTAGGTTTAAGTTATTCGTACAAATTCATACGTATTGGCATCATTAGAATAAATCGTATGAATTCGTAATAGTTAGCTACCTCGTAAAATATGTATGAATTACTGTGAGATCAGGTTGGTATTTATATATACAAAAAAAACTAAAAATATACACAGTACACACAAATAATTTGGAGAATAAAACCTATTTTGAATGCGATTCATTGCAATAAATAGTGTGTGAATCATTTAGTCAGTAAGATTTTGGGGGAAAAAAATCACTTTTTTCAGCAGACATGTTAAAGTAACAAACACATTTGTAATGTTTTTTCAAATAAATGCTGTTTTTTTTTACTTTATCACATAAATAAATTACACTTGAAAATATTTTACTGTATTTTGATCAAACACATGTTGCTTTGGTGACTAAAAGAGACTTAGAAAAAAAGACATTAATAATAATTGAATACCCCAAACTTATGAATGGTAGATTGTATTTAACATACTATTCTAGTATATTGAAACTCTAATTTCAATATCAATATCTTAATGTCAATTTAAAGCATCTCACTTAGATTCACATTATTGTTTTTTACTGGAAAATAAGGCAAAATACAGATGGCCATTGCATTTTTGCATGGTATTTAAAACACCAATTGCTCTTTTTTTTTTAAAGGATGCATGTAAGTCCAAGCCGTAGCCTACAGCCATGTTGTCTAATTAACGTGGACTTTGCAAGCTAACAAGTACACCATCCCCCCTTCATTTCTCTAAAAAAGCAAAACATTAGAAAGTCAAAACTAGAGCAAAACCTAGTTATTTTTGCACTTTACTAATGTACTGAAATAACACTTCAAGGAGCACATTGGTAACAACATCAGCAGTTTAGTAAAGGTAAATCTGCGTTTACTCATGCTAGAATTTGCAGTGTGTTTCCGCTGCATGTGCTGACTCCGTTCCTGATGGCCACAGGCAACGCAGGGTAAATTCACAGTGGGAGATCTCCTAAAAAGACAAAGTTACATTACCAATGCAAACACAAAGTAAAGCACACTACGCTGGAAGCGTTAATTATGCCCCCAGACACTCAGCAGCCTTGCTAACATTCCCAGCGTCATTCATTTATAAAATGACCCTTTCAATCATTCATCCGTTCATTCATTTTTGGTTATTTACAGATTGAGGGATAAATGCGCCGCCATCTGGAAGCAACATGTCGTGCCCTTGACAAGATCACGGCAAGAAAGTCTATAATCTAAAGTTGAGCATGGCTTTTGCGACCCGCTGTTTACATTGGCGCTGATTGAGCCGATCGGAGCTGTCCCTGAGGCGGCGAGACTTATCGTTCACCGCAGAGGACCCCAGAACTGACAGAAGTCTTTGCTCCCCCCCCCCCAAGCAAATTACAGCCAGGTACACTAAATGTTCCCATCATCTCACACCTGCAATACAAAAACAAACAGGGGACTCTTTCTCTCTCTCTCTCTTGCTCTCTCCGCAGGTCTGCTAGATCCTGCTTCATTAGACGTGCAGCTGTTGAGTAGAAAGGTGGTAGAATGAGAGAGAGAACCCAGGAGAGGCTAGCAGACATGTGACAGATGAAGAGAGAGAGAAAGAGAGGGAGCGAGAGAAAAAAGGGGAGGGAGGAAAACTAACAATGGCCTGTCATTCTGAGCGGCTGCCAAGCGATGCCCATAATTGATTGCTCGTCCCATTTTCAAAAGCTTTCTAGACACGGACACACACACATACGCGCACACACACTGTTTAAACATAGACTATAGTAATAGAGGATGAATCTGTGCAAATCACAGACTCACACACCGTGAATTTGTGAAATGGAATATTTAGGTTTATAAAGGACAGCTCTGACTCGAGATTCTGATTGGATGAACTGTGTTTGAAGGCGTTATGATGCGGATAAATGCACACCTGTGACTGCACAATCTATATCAAATC
The DNA here is from genome assembly GCA_032353835.1 of Enteromius viviparus. NCBI lineage: Eukaryota > Metazoa > Chordata > Actinopteri > Cypriniformes > Cyprinidae > Enteromius > Enteromius viviparus. Next base: position 20,227 of record JAUCNO010001903.1, read on the forward strand.
ACCAAGTTGCGACGTCGCTGTCCGAACATAAATAGCCTGCCCTACTGTGAATCTGAGAGCTGTGTGGTCTTTTGTGGAAGAACAGTTTACTTTGTTGGTAAAAAGAAATTTGGCTGTTGCTAACTTGTATGACTTTCATTTTTCTGTGTAACACAAAACTATTTCGAAAAGCTATTTCGAACAACTGTTTCAATTTTTGTTGTTGTTTTTTTTTTCACAATGAAAATCAGAGGGATAAAACATGCTAATTAATATAATATATATGCAGGAAGTGGCTAATTTCGGCTAACTAAGAAATTAAGCTAGCTAAGAAATTTTATATTTTCCGCCATATTTTCCACCATGTTGGTCCAATCTTCACAGTAATCCAGTAAGAATATTTCACTGACTTGGCAGTGATTGGGTTTATAAATTATAAATTAAGGGGCTAATAAAATTTAATTGTATTTTATTTTTATTTCACATTTTAATGTTAGTGTATATATGAAAATATGTATATATGATTTTTTTCTTCACATTTGCATCTATATAAACACACACACACACACAGTACTGTATGTCACAGTATTAGTGCTGTCAAATGACATTAAATTTTACATTAAAGTTATAAACATTATATTAAAAAAATCAAGTAAAATAAACTTTTTTTTATTTACATCCAAATTAATTTTAGTGTATTTTATTTATGTTGTCAAAAGCATTTTATGAAGTGCTGTCAAACGATTAATCGAAAAAAATAAAGCTTTTTTATTTATACAGTATATTTGTTTACTGTGTTATATACATATATTAATCACATTCAAAATAAAAGAATAATAATTTTTAAAGTATACATTATATGAATATAAATTTATACAGTAAATGCATGTAAATGTTTTCAAAACATATGCTGTATGTATGTGTCTTTATATACAGTATACACAATAAATACACAGTGCATACACATAGATAAAAACAAAAACTTTAATCATTTGGCAGCATTTACAATAACATGCTTTTGAAAATCTAAATAAAATACATTCAAAAAAAATTTTTTTATGTAAATAAAGCAAAGACAATTAGAAGAAAATATCATTTGTGTTTTTTTTCCTTTAAAAAATAATGTTTAATTCAATGCCATTTGCTGTTTATTTGTTATTTTTTTGTGAAATTAGGCCTACTTGCAATGAAATTTGTAAAAAGGGTTTGTACAGCGTATGTTTTCTGCAACTTTTAATCAAAACTTGGTGTCTTTTATCATATTGCTTATGCCACATTATTAACAGGTCAGATGCAAAGCAGTTTAAAAACGTAGGGATTTCTCAAGAGTACCTCAAACGCTCTCAGCCCCATACGTCATAATCTGACACCTGTGATTACTGAAAAGAGAAGACATGAAGATGCTTTTGTATCTGTGTTTGGTTGTGAGGGGTCGGCAAGCAGCCCGGTGCCTGTTTGTTAGCGTGGAGGCTAGTTTGTGCTCTATTGGATGACTTAGCCTGCAGCTCTCTAAAGGGACGTCGAAATCTCCCAACCATATACCTGCTTTAATGCTGTCTGACATGCCGGGGCCTCAAAGAACGAGCCTGCAGCTCAGGTAAGTCTCTGTTAGCCATCCGTAAGCACGCATACACACACACACACCAGGGAATGCATGCACACACACACACGTAGAAACACTGGGTAGGCTTGTTTCCTCCCCCTCTCTCTCTCTCGCTCCGTCTCTCTCCTCTGGCTTTCCCTGTAGCTCTCTGGCAGTTTTGCGTCAGTGCTGGAACCGCAGGGACGGTTGACATTTCAGTCTGGCTATGTTTCCAGTCCCTGTGATCAGAGCCATGCTGCCTCTACGAACTTAAAGGTCACAGTTGTTGTTTGTCAAAATTTCTAGAAAAAACAAAAAGGTAAATTGCTAGCGTGTGTGAGCTGGCAAAAAGTGCATCATATTCTCTTTACTGCTGATTTTAATGCACAATATGATTTGCTTCTAAAATAATTATACCCCAGTACATAAAAGCGGGCCAAACAGAGCTTCCCACATCGTAATGAGATTGAAACTGCAATGTTAAGCACAGTTGTGTGAAAAAACATCACCTTCAGCTTTTAATTTGAACATTTTCTCACTATGAAATATTCCGTACCCATTGCTTAAGTATTTTACTCTGTGCTTTGTAGGTTATGGTCTTTTAATCAGCTATGAAAATCTATTACTTAAAAAACAGGGAAAAAAACTATTTTCTTTTGTTGTAAAGATTTAAAGTCTTATATTTAAAAAAAAAACTAAATAATAGATTATCTGTTTCATTTGCATTTCCAGGGATCATTAAGAATTTTATTACAGCTGTACTGTTTTGCATTGCACAAATGAAGATATGGCAGCACATATGGCACATATGGCAAATATACTTGTAAAACTTGTTAATCGTTTACTGTGGTTCATCCAGAACTGTAGTTGATATACCTCACATGATTTTATAGTCAATTTCTGATGTTTATCTGTTTGAGTGTCATAACCTCTAACATTTATGCTAGGGGCCACCGGTCCCCAGATGTTATAATTTGCCTCAAACATATGGAGTAAAATATATGTGATGTTGTAGGGTTTATATTATTTATTTATTTACTGTGTGCTATTTTCTGATTTTCTTTCTCTCTCTCTGAATATTTCCATAATATTTAACCTATAATAATGTAAGTTAAAAGTAACAGTTTGATCTTGCATGTTTGTTTGATATCAGAGATAGAGATGATGTAAAAAGGTTGTTCCCCTTCAGTCGAGTTCATTTCGACGTTACATATAAGATCCCATATGTAACGTCTCTGCTCCCTCCTTCAGGGAACGTGGTTTACCGTTGTAACCTTAGACGTTTTTTATGATGTTATCATGTTTTATTGTGTTAGGTTTTTAAATAATAATCAGTTGGATTGAGATTAATTGAAATCCACAATGAAACAAAACGTGATGTGAGTGACATGACATGAGTTGACATGACATGACCTTGTACAATTTTTTGCTAAATCGTACGTAATTTACCAGTTGCAAAATTCGAATGAATTTGAAGGAATGGCCTACACCTAACCCCGCCCCTAAGCCTATCCATCACTCAAATTGTACAAAATAATACATGTGAGGTCATTCCACGAATTCGTACGAATGAGCCACCACGTAAATATGTAAACTGGTCGTGAGATAGTGTTGATAAAGACACACACACACACACACACACACACACACACACACATACAGTATAAAAACAAATGATTAATCATGATTAATCGCACACACATTGATTAATTGTGGTAATAAAAAAAGAAAGGAAATAAAATAAGTTAATAAAAATATAATGAAGATTTAAACTATTAATAAATGTAACCTGTTAATAAATTAAACAAGATTAGAAATCAGAGACAGGTGGCATTTATGTTTGGGTGACCAGCACCTGCCTGTTTTCTATTCTCTATCTAATAAAAGCACAAAACCAATAAAAGTAACTAAATATTTATTTACCGGTGTGAGTCTCGAAATGTCTCGTTCACACAGCAGCTTGCAGTTGTGTTTAAAATTATGAACGTGTAACCGGAGTCAAGCCCATAACCATAGCGACAGTGACCGAGGCAATATCAAAGATGGCGACGTCCACACAACTAAACGTCTTATCACTTTCTGACTGGACAAGAGTCCAATTTTGCCGCGAGTACTTTCTTCAAACCTTCATTAACCGAAAGCAGCTTTTACATTTGGACGGAGAGCTGAGCATTTGAATCGCTTGGCGCGCGCAGAACACAACATGGTGGCTCCGGTGGAAAACTGACGGGATCAGAAAACCGTCAGATGACACGCAGCTTATTTCTCCTATACTGTAAGTTACGTAAAGCACACATGAAAACACGTAACGCACGATAGACGCGCATTACCCGTAAATAACTAAATACAATATGAACGTATCCGTATTCTGCTCCTGTGTGAACGTAGCCATACATTGTCCAAACGCTACAATGTATATACAAAGGCAGCCAAATGGTAAAGTGCTTTAGAGAATTGTGCTGACCCATGCTAATATACTGCTTTAAACCTTTTGGGATCAATGTTTGAGAGTCAGCCTGTCAAACAGGTGTTCCATGCGACTCTTTTTCCCAAAGGACCATTTATATATCAGCAACAGATATCCAGTATATGAAAAGGGAGGTGGTGTGTATTGGCAAAGGGTCCATGCTTGTTTAAAGCACATGCACAGATTATCCCATCCTGTCCAGGGCCGCGCTCAATGAGTGTAAGAGGAGAAATCGAGGTGGATGATATACGACACGTCATATTTTTAGCGGAGGAGAAGGACAGAGAGGACCTCCAGGGAGTGCTTGATGATCTCGTCCTAAAGACTGTGGCCCATTCGTTCACTTTTCCCTCTCTTTTTTCATCGTAGCGCCATGCATCTGCTCACTGCAAGAATAATGAGAGAAGAGAGGAAAGGGATTCCAAGCTGGAAAGAGGTCTCTGTGTGTGTGTGTGTGTGTGTGTGTGCGTTTCTCTGACAAACTGTTGTCCGTAAACAACCTCAAAGTTAAACGTCTTCCATCTCATCTCCAAACACACACTTGCACACAAAGAATTTCCCTGCCTGCTTGTTTGAAGAGAGCACTGCTTCATCCCCAAGTCTTCCAGCGGGACCTACTGGGGTGAGTTGGAGGCAACAGAGGAGGCTTTGAAACCATTCCAGAAAAATCATCCCAGACCTGCAGCACAGCTTAAGAGGACACACACAGAAATGTCTCAGTGCTTTGTGGAAGATGTGCCGTCTATATTCCATTTTTTTTATAAAAATTAATATTTGAAGTGTGAGTTTGAACATCTCTGGGGTAACGCTACTGTAAATGTGCACAGAGGACTGTTTAAATATGTGTAATATTTGGTCAAATATGTTAAAGGAAGTAGTGGATGTGCATAAGAGTTTTTGTGACTGACGATATCAAAAAATATTAAACAATAATTATGAATTATAGATGAAGTCACGCTGTCTCAGACCTGTACTACCACAAAAAGATCTCAGCCTCAGATAAAGGCAAAATGCTGTCGCAATACCATGACTTTGTTTTAATCGTACAAGTGTGAAAGGAGGATGACAGTATACAGTACTCATTAAACTGACCAAAATTAATATTCAAATAACCCAACATCATTTGTTGCATCCAAAATGATGCCACTAAAAATAAAAAAGCTAAAATTCACAACAATAATAATACATTTCAGTCTTTTTGCATGTTTTATCTCTCCGCCAGTCATTGTCAGGGTGACATCTGAGCCAATCAGCTTTTAGTATCACTGTGCCATCAGTCACATGTTAAGACAAGAGGAACTTTTATATTTAGTCAAAATATCCAAGTAGGGCTCACTGTATACCACAACATCCAGGGAGCGTTGGATCCATATCCAGGAGGTGGAGAATGGTAGGTTTAAGGGTGGAGATGGGTAGGTTAAGGTATATTAAGGAGGGATTGGTTGGATCTTTATTCATCCACCCCCCCTGGATGTTGCAGTCTACAGCGAGACGGTCCTCAAAATATGGATAAAATCACCTGAAAATAAGATATGAACATACCTTTTCCATAGTTAAAGAGTTCATACACGAATAGGTGGGTATATAGGGCTCCATTCATGTATAACTGCTGTAAGATTTGTAAGGATGATAATCAGCGGCCAATATGTAATCCGCATTTTGCCATTAAGGCTCTGTAAATGTCATCACGTGCGTGATCTCACATTGAGCAGCATTTACTGCACAGAGCAGTTGTTTATTGACGAGCTGCGGATATCCAAGTTCATTATCAGCGAGTACAATTGAGCCAGTTGAGCAAAAAGTCAGAGCCAGTTTACAGATTAAAGCTGACACAGAAAATCGTGTAGTGTATGATGGCCACAGACTCAGATTTCTTCAGACTTTGATTATATTCAGTTTGAGGATATCAAACATACTTGATATTTTCAGCCGATTTTAGAACACGTTTGTTTTCATTTGTCATGTGTCTCCTAGCAACAAGGCTCATGTTCCTGCATGAGTTTGTTGTGATCAGAATAACTTTGAAGTCTAGTAACGTTAGCAGATCCTCGGTCATGTAGTATATGGTGCTTAGTTTTCCTTTGTCACTATTTACAGAGTTGGTAAGTGTATGCCTAGTGTTTTAAAAGATCTGTTCAGAAATCAAGTCCTGTAGTGTATTTTGTATATTGATTGTGTATATTGATTTACATATCAGCGTTCCTCCAAAAATTCTCTTGTGGGCCGCTACTGTACGTTTTTTGATTCAATTTTGAGTCTGAGCATAATTGAGCCACCTTAGTTCATCAGAGTTTATTTCCTTGAGACTAACAAACCTAGATTAAGAGAAAATAATAACATAAAATATATCCTGTGAATGAGAGAAGCCCTACACTGATTGTTTGACCCGAGTCTAATGAAGAAAATGACTTTCTCCTATGCTTTTCCTCGCTGTACATTTTTTCCAGTGCATAGCTTCACAAAGGCAAATGCTTAAATTGCTGTGCTAACCATTACTGCATAAATAATGACTGTCGTTATTTATGGGATATGAGCCTTACATTTATTTGCGCAATTATTAATGAATGTGTTTTTTTTTTTTCAACATCATTCAATGAGTAATGCACCAACCACGGTCCCATATGGCACAGGAAAGTTAAATATTACATTTCACCCTCTGTGCAAAACATTCAGTAGCTAACAAATTCTAGTATGTATAGCCAAATTGCATTCCTTGTGTGGAGGAAACAAATTAAAGATTCATATTTGCATTTTTGGCTGGAAAATGAATCTAGAAAGACTGAACTTTTGAAGAAGTTTCAGTCTCCCTGGCTATTCCTAACCTACAGTATACAGCACTCAACAATCTTAGAGTTTATAGTCTGTCCAGAAAAAAGAGAGAGCGATAAACCCTAGGGCAGGCCATTCGTGTTTACAACGGCATGTATTTTCTCATGAACTCTTGAGGATATACATGCAGAGATTAGCAGATATAATCTTTTTACTTATTAACAGAGATTATCTAATCCATGTGACACAGAAATGCCCAGATAGGCCATTTTCACAAAATACATCCATTCGTATTCTTTACGTGGCTGCCGTAATCAAAAAGACAAAAGAATTGTTCACACCAAGTATGATAACAACAAAGATATAGTTTTAAAAGTAAATATAAAGCATAGTATGTAACAGTAAGACTACAGAGTAACAATATAAATGGAATCACTTTCAAACCTAGTTTTTTTTTTTCTTCCCAACTGACGACTGATAAAACATTGACAGTCAAGAGCTTGAGGCAGGCGATAGTATGTGCATATAATAATAACAAACAGAACATTATCATGTTTTATTGTGCAAAAGAATAAAGTGGTTCTGCTGTTAAATTTTTCCTGTGTAACTTTGAGTTTGCTGTAATAAACAAATAAAATAATGTATTTAAATATATAGTAAAAATAACAATGTATTTAAATAAAATATACAAACTATATAGTAAAATCTATTTAAGTCTTGTAATATGTTGTAATTTAAATTTTTCATATTTTAAGTTATTGTACAATAAAAAATATTTTATTAAGTACATTATTTTACAACACAATTTTAATTTGCTTTAAAACATTGTACATATTTAAATATATAGTAAAGTTATGTATATAATTGAATAGTTTAAAATGTTTTTAGATTTCCTGTTTATATACAGTATGGTAAAATATATTTAAAATCTTGTAAAAATTTATTAAATATATATTGAAATTAAAATGCATAAAAAATATGTTTTTCAGGTTAAAATTCGAACAGATTATTTTGTGCGCATTTACATACGTGACCCATGTATTTGAGTCAGAACTTAGTAACAGCTCATGCATGCTTCTAGCCTGGACGTCCGTGCACGTATAAGTCATGTTCTTGTCTCATTGGTTCTTTTGAATCCAAATTTAGCCCATGCAGACTCATGCATAAATCCCAGTCCCTTACATTATATGACATTTATTTGGGAGGCGAATATAAATCCTTTTTAATCCAATGCGTTTAGGAGGGATTCACTAAGAATTTATCGTGCTGGTGTTGGTGAATCAGACACTGCTCTGGGTTTATTTCAGAGCTTGTTATCTATTGGCTCGGAGTGGTTTGTTTCCCAGCAGCATACTTTCACCGGGGTGTATGCTTCTGTTCGTGTGCGGTATGACACCTGGCGATTGCGTATTTGTGCGTGTGTGTGTTTGTCTGTATTTACTGTTCACCTGATGAGTTCTGATCGGGAGATGACCACAGAATTGAGCCCAGATGGGAGGTGTGTGTGTGTATATATATGTTTGTGCCTTATTGGGAATTTGAAGTGTGATTGACAGGGGAGAAGTCTATTAGCTGAGATTGTTAACTCCAGGGCACAGTAGAGGCTGTTATCGGCTGCAGACAGCCGTGAAAGAGCCCGGCTGATTCACAGGAAAGCCATTGTGCATTTCAAAGGTGTTGTCTGAGTGATTCGGGTCTGGGCTGACACCACAGAGAGGAAGAGAGAGCGAAAACACAGGAGAGAATGTGCTGGAACCCACAATGATCAATGGACGTTTAGACATCCCCGTATACCTCCAGCCCTCGCACTCTTCCTACTGCCCTTCGTCTCTCCGAGGAACTAGCATGACAGTCGTGGATCGAAAGGCTGGGGTGAAAGGAAAGCTAAATGTTTCAAGTTAAACTGGAGTGAGGCGGTTTGTCTGGCTGCCTGCTCGTGTTGGTGTGTGGGCTGTGATTGGTATTACATTGGAGTCATCCTTCTCTAGGATGGCCGCTTGCGTCTGAATGCTGCGAGTTCATCTTTTAGGTGTTGAAAGAATGAAACGCACTGCACCTGAATGCAGCATGTGACTGGTGTATTATAGTGCATTGGCTTAACCAAATACCCACACTTGGTCTGCGCACTTAACCACTTGTCTATATGATGTATTTCCTGTATTTAGCCCAAGTGTTCAAGTGAGGGTGAGGACCATATGTATGTTCTCATTTTTTCATTACCTGATGGGATGCACTTTTTTACCGGGTTCACAGACAAGGCATAAGCCTAGTCCAGACTAAAATATAAATCTAAGCCGTTTTAACTGAAAGAAGCTTTCACTGACTGATCTTAAAACTTGTCAGTGCTTTTGTTTTGTTTGCAGATGCACACTAACATTATTTTTCTTTCTAAGGCATGTTTATGAAATTACTTAAAGCTTTTTTTGATTAAAAATAATTAGCAGGTAGAATATTTAAATGTATCATTTTGACAGCAGATTGTAAACCAGAAAGAATTATGCGTGGATAAAATTAAATGATATTCCAGTTTTAAATGTGCTTCTGGTTACAGATAGCCTACGATTACACAAGATTTGTACTTTAAAGACAAACAGTCTGAATGTAGGGCTGTAGCGATACATTAATCTCACGATACGATACGATACACGATATTCAGCTCACGATACGATATATATCAC
>JAUCNO010001904.1:0-12367 GCA_032353835.1 Enteromius viviparus
AATCTGCAAAAATGTCAACAATTCTGTGTTTTTCTGTCAATATGGGGTGCTGTGTGTACATTAATGAGGAAAAAAATAAACTTGAATGATTTTAGCTGTGTATATATATATATATATATATATAAATGCTTTTATCATAGTGATCACTATTGTTCCAGTGACAGTCTAAGTAAACAAGCACATACTTTTTCTGGTAAATGTCTCTAGAGTTCACCTTCTTTTTCAAGCCCCCTGGCAAAAATAGGATTTCACCTTATTTATTTCTCTCTGAAAATACTCTGAATTATTTTCTGTTTATATTCTAGCTCACGAAAACTGTGAGAAGAAGCTCCCTTTGCAATAGGGCCAAAATTCAGGCATCTGTCTCTTCGCTCACTCCAAGAATCCCCTGAAGAGTTTGGCCTGCACTGAGCTTTTTCATTGGTTTACTGAATAATTCCCGGCTTTATTAGTTTTATGTATTTATTTATTTAAACCTTTGAAGGTATGCTTGAAAAACTGTCCAATTCATGTTTTGCTGGAGCTTTAAAAGCCCATAATGAACGTTTGCGTTCGAAATTTGGGCTGAAACAAAATGGAGCAAGTGAAATTTATTAGTTTCATTTACCAGGGGCCTTTAGATTATGCATAGGAAATTTGCAATTAAGGGATATTAATCAAACCGCAATCTTGACAAGGCAAAAGAGAAAACCTCACTGCTCATAGTGGGATAATTGAAGTAGCTGTATTAAGATGAAAATAATATTAACATTAACTAATATTAACTAACTAATATTAACTAACCCTAACCCTAAGGTCTAAAGCAAAGAACTGGATAGTTATCATTTTAATTATAGATCTGCATATTATTTATTAGACTAGGGACTTTTATTTTACTTTTTATACACAGCTTTTCATTCTGTGTAATTAAAACAAAGATTCCACTGGTTTAAGATGTGAGCTTAATATGCACCAATTAAAAGTTGGTTGTGACTGACATTGCATGTCAAGTTTGTAAGCTAACAGTTTTTCTTCTCCTAGTTATAGGCTTCTAAATTATAGCTATTATGTATAGCTGAAGATGTGTCATTTTTTTCTAGCTAACACTTAAATGTCACCAGCAGTATTGATGATAAGGACGTCCAGTGTCTGCAAGAGAAGTGAAATCATCTCCATTTTGCTAGTAAATGAAGATGGTCCAATCAAGCCCCTTTTTCCCCATCCTCTGTGATGTTTCCTGATGGGCCTGAGCCACCCGGAAACACACCAAGTGCCACTTCAGTATCAGAGCAGTTGATAATTGCTTAGTGAACTAAGGCTAATTCTAACTCTGCACCAACTGACATGTTTGCTGGGTTGTCTTATTGTGTTATCATTGTTAGCATCTGTTGCTCTTGTTCTTAGACGTGATGTAATTTAAACTTGTGATTTTCAGCATTGGTTGGTGTTTGCCACTGTGGTGTAAATTAACCTTTATAGTAATTTGATTATTAAATTGCAAGTATAAAAGAAGTGCTGTCAAATGAGTAATCGTGATTAATTAATCACAAGTTTTGCTTTACATAATCTTTTTAAAGTTTTGCTTTTTTGCTTTATCATATAAATACACACATGCATGTATATATTTAAGAATTTATATATTAAATGCACAGTAAACACATATATTATGTAAACAAAAACTTTTATTTTGAATGTGATTAATCAGGATTTTGGTTAACAGCTGATGGTGATTATTCAATTAAGGGCACATTTGACTGCATAGAATCAAATCAGATTTCTAAAAGTTAGTCTAATGTGCTATTTTGATATATTTTTTTATTATCAGTGTTTAAAACAGTTATGCTGCTTAATATTTTAGTGAAACCCATGATATATTTTCTTCACTTTTTTTCTTAAAAGGCATACTTTCCCTTAAGTTCTCTAAAACAAAGAATTATCACTGATGTGATTGAAACTTATTGTGAAATTTTTAAAGTAATTTTTTAAAATAGCTCTTCAACATGATTTAAGCTGTTCACCTCTTTTATGAGAAATGAAGGGGGAGAAATGAAGACACCACTGGCCTTTTGGACTGCTTAATAACTGTGGTTAAGCCAAGTTTAAAAAACACATTGTAGAAATGTGCAAATGTGGATGCTCAGACATTTTTCTCAATGACTTTCTCTGTTTTTAGGGCATCATGTCCTTTTAACCTGACATGTCTATCATTTCTTCACCACTTATTTCTACCTCCCACAATTACCCCTCTGACTCCTTGACAGCAGACTGTGGCACAAAAATGCGTCTATTTGCTAAACGCACACTCGCATACACAAACTTACACGTACACTTAGAAGTACACAGCTCCTGCCAAGTTGATCATCTGTCTGAAAGCTTTCTGTCTAAAGGGTACATGCTCTGAACTTTACTTAATCCTTGTTAAAACATTTTTGTTAGTAATCCAAGTTATCAAACATCAGAAAAGATGCCTACGTGATGCTTTGGTGTAGAAAACATCATAAGACAGGAATAAATATTTCACGATTTTTACAAGCTAAAGTATTCAGCCTTAAAAATGTCAAAGTGCAACAGTCACCTTTCTAAAATGGTTATTAAAAGGGCATTGTAATTTAACAATAGCTGGAAGAACTGCTCCTAATTAGTTATTTTTTAGCCTGCTTCTTGTACAGAGTTTTGTAAATGGCATGCAGAAGGTTCAAGTGCATTATTCTACTGCTGTCAGGTGTAATGTAACCCTCCTGACAGTTAAAAGTTTGACAACGGTCATGTTGCACAAGATAACTGCGAACTCCGCCAATATGGCACATAATTGTGTTTGATTGTAGCGTAATTAACATAGCATACATCAGCATTAGCACATAGAACAGCTGCTAATTTACTGTAATTGTGAAATGAATATGTTAGGTTGCTTAACACTTTTGAAATACACGCATAATTTAAATTTCTAATGCTAAAACATATCCAAATCAGATTTGAACCAATAAAATGATCTGAAAATCTTTTTCATGTTTTATTCTAGAACCAATAAAATGATCTGAAAATCTTTTTCATGTTTTATTCTAATCAGCCAAGACATTGCGTTAATCATTTTTTTGACTTGGATCCAAACGTATCCATTATGCAGTCGCAAAATTTTGTTGGAGAAGTCACAGCAGCTTTGGACAGGCAAGGTTGTCGTTGGATCAGCAGGGAAATCACATGCCTGAGTTATTATGACAACTTACAGTACAGTATGAAATATGCATTTACCATATGTTTGAATATTGATAATATAAATGGGCAATTGAGCTGTGCTCCCTTCCAGGAAAATGAGGTGAGAGCCTTCAAAATTTAATGGAGGCAAGCCTTGTGCTGCCTCAATGGAAAAAATATCCCTTGAGCTGTGCAGCAGATTGCATAGCAAGGTGCCTTTATTTCACGGTCAAAGGAAAACCCGGTAATTATACTGAGAGGGAGTAATTATAAAGGCTCCGGCACTATTTCCTGCTGCTTTCACGTTGGTGGTTAATACTGAGACGCCTCCATTTGTCACGTTTGTGGAGACAATCACTTATGGAGAAATTTCCTTTCGGCATCCAGCTAGGACTTGCCTAAGATCTAAGCGGACGTTTTTGTCAACACGGTATCAATATTCTTCAGGAAAGCAATTTGCGGTATGTGGTTTAACATTTCAATATTAGGCTTGAAGGGATAGCTCATCCAAAAATGAACATGCACTCACCTTTAGGCCATCCGAGATATAGATGGGCTTGTTTCTTTATTGGAAAAGATTTAGAGAAATTTACCATTAGGTCGCTTACTCACCAATGGATCCCTTAAAGTGAATGGGTGCCGTCAGAATAAATCAGCTGATAAAAACATCACAGTAATCATCACAAGTAATTTAAGTGACTTTAGTTAACATTTTGTAAAACTGACAAGTTACTGTAAGAGAGTCCTCGGTTACTATAAAACCATAAAAAGTTGTATTTTCTGAATCAGGAGAGAAATATGCACAGATTAAGCAACATTTGCAAGTGAACACAGTCTTTTCTAAAAAAAAAATAAAAAATTTTGTAGAATCCATGTGAGAATGTGAGAAGACAATGGGATAAACTGGATTATAAATTTATGGATTACGAACTCTTTGTTTTTTAAGTTAAAATGCCTTGAAGTGCCCTTATTATGGGTTATAAATTTGGTTTTGATAGTCCCAAACAACAGGTTGATGCATGCATGGTCAAAAAAACACTTATTTTCTTTTAATGTTTTTATTTATATTTTTACCTTATTTGTATAATGACTCCCGTACGATTTGTTCAAAGATAAATATTTCCATATATTTCATTTAAAGCAGTGTTTGTGAGCTTTTAAAGCTCCGAAAGTGGCACCTAACAGCAAAGAATAGATTTGCATTTTCATTCAGACCAACAAGTAGGCGGGCAATATGTTAATATTTAATTTTGACTTCAACGTGAAACGGCTTGGGACTTGTTTTAAAAACGACTCGTTTGAGTGATTCAGAGTTTGCTTTCTTTTAAGAGACAGTAGTTTTATACACTGCACTTTCAGATTTAAAGCAGGATGTTTTCATGAAAGGTCATTTTCAAAAATCTATAATAGGAGCGCTTTAATGATGGGTTTTTTTTTTACAAACAACTTTTCAGTTCACAGGACTTTAACATGACTTGGTCATGTGGAGAACTTTTTATCAGCTGTTTGGGCTCTCTTTGTGATGACACCCATTTCCCGGAAAGTACATATTTTAGCAAATTTTCATGAGTGGTTAACTGTTTATTTTAAAGGCATTATTGACTCACCATCATATTTTTCCAAGTCCATGTGACTTTATTTCTTATGTGGAACACACAAAAAAGATATATTGTGCTTAAATAAATCATCAGAAATTTTGCACACTTCCCGCACCATTATGTAAAAGAGCTATCACATCATTTTGGTATCTAAGAACAGTGCTCGAAGCACTCTCCTGAGCACCTCGGAGACTTGTTGTATAAACTTTGCTAATAAGCATCCTCAGACCCAGGTCATCTTACTTCTTCAGTCTCATTTCCTAGCACTCAGGAGTGCTGCTGAATGCACACCTTGCATTATATTCCCCATGTCATCCCCAGAGATCTGTTTTATGAGATAAGTTTTCTTATATCCAACATCTCAACATATTTCATCATAAAATGAGATTTGGAGGCATAAAGGTAAGCCAGCCTGCCACTCACTAATCCTACTCTGGCTCCTTGGAAACCTCTGCAAAGGTTTCCCTGTAGGAGAGGTGCCATCATATATGCATAAAACATGAGAAAAGCTTAGAAAGCAACACCCCTGGCAGCTGGAACCAGGTTTTAGGGTTGCTTCAAGATAAATAAATGGACTTGAATCCCAAGTTTAGTGTTATTCTCTGTGGTGACAGTGTTTTGCATGCCTGTGGTAATATATGTGATTAATTAAGGATTATACAACATTTCTTTCCGGTTCTTGAATTTAACGTACAGTGCAACTGGGATATTTTTACTGTTTGTATCACTCCGTTTGTCTATGTTTGTGCCTTCCAGACAGTCTGTGTATTAGTGGTGGGGATATTTAGTCACTTTTTGCAAGTACTTTGATTTGCCAGTAGGTGGCGACTGGTGCTGGCTATATTTATCAGTTATTTACTCACTCAACTGATTTGTTCGAGAGTGCTGATTAATTCAGTAAAGGAAACAAATAACCAAATTAATAAATTTGTAATTTAACCATTTACTTACAATAATTCAGTCAAAAGCGCAATTTTATTCAAACATGCAAAATTATTTAACAATACACAAATACACAATACATTTGTTCTAAAATATTTCTTTTTGGTGGAACAAAACTGCAACTGTACTGTAACTTCCGATATTGTGTTTAAACTATCATTTACTTAATTTTAACTTAACTGAATTGTTGTATAAAAGCAATATTGCACTGACAGTTACAGTGGCCATGTGCACATTCAATAAAAATGACACAAACAGTTTGTCAGATTAACTTATAAGACTAGAGCTGTTTTAGTGTCGTTAGTGTCTTTAGTAACTGCACTAAGAGGGTGAAGTTATAACTTATTTGGAATGGATGTCATGTTGTAAATGTACCCATAGATGAGACAGTCTGTGCTTTTGGCCTCTGGGTGATGGATTTTGTGAGTCGCCTTTGTTAGTGGCGTCAAGTCCTCAGCTAGATGAATCATGGCCCGCAGTGATAGTTTGCCTTTATAATTCCGGTCCACACAGCCACATAAGGTGGATGAGGCAATCATCATTCTCTGGAGGATTCAGTATGACAGCCCCCAGAGAGCGTATGCATACGCAAACACACTGCATAATTTTGTTTGTGTGTGTGACTTTTAAATGAAGGCACCTATTTCAGTGACACATTTGCTGACTAGTCAGGCATAACCAGTGATTCACCGGCCTTGATCTCTTACAGATTGCCTCACTGATGGGTAAACCATTGTTGGCTTTGACCTTGAGTCAAAATCATAATCACTGATGGTGAGAGACAGCGTTTTTACCGATAAACAAAAACAAATTAGACTGAAAACAGAGAGAAATTGGATTTAAAAATCCACAGCATTTATTGCTTTTGCTCCAAGTGCAATTTCTCCGCTTGTAAGAAAATATCAATTCTGTCTTCATTTCCTTACCCTTATGTCATTTCTATAGAAGCCTGTTTTCACCACTTGAATGTTTTTATTTATTTATTTTTTTTTTAAAAAAGGTCATTGCGACTTTTTATATCCCACAATTCTTTTTTACAAACTCGCAATTCAGACTTTTTTCTTCAAATTGTAAGATATAAACTCACAGTTGCAAGTTATAAAGTAACAAAGTCACGATTGAAAAAAAAAAAAAACTTCATAACTTGCAATTCCCAGTTTATGTAACGCAATTCTGACTTTATATCTCACAATTGTGAATTTATTTGTATGACTTGACTTTCTTTATTCAGTGATAAAAAAAAATGCTGTTATTTTAGGATTACTTATTTATTTATTTATATATATATATATATATATATAATTATTATTATACTCTTAAATTTTACAATAATAATTTAAAGTATTTATTAATATTTTAAATTAGCATGTTCAATTCATTACAATTTTATTTTAGTAATTTTGTTTAGTGGTTTTATCTACATTTCTTTTCAGCTTTATTTGTTTGTTTTTTTTAAACCATTTTGAATAGTTACCAGTAAAAACATTATTACAACTACAAATTACAACTGTTCATTGGCACTGCTGCTGCTCCAAAAACACAAAAGATCACAATAAATATACTCTATTTATGACTCATGCACTATTTTAGCGATAATCTCACCTCTCGAGTGAGTTGTTAGCTGGCACAACCACTGAGTCTGTGAGTTGAACTCAGATTAATAAAAGTTTTTCAGTTTGAGTTGTGAACGGGTCAAAATGAATGATTCATTCTTTCACTAGCTCAATTCTCCGTGAATAATGTGTGTGTGGGACATGTAAAATCAATAAAAACACACCTCTTTTAATTATTCAAACACTCTAGGCCAATAAATTAAATTTCACTCCTGTGTGTATTTAAGGCCTTGGCAAGTTGTCTGTATAGTGTCTGAGTGAGGTTGAGGAGATTGCCTGGCTCTGTAAATGCCATCAGTGCACACTTCTGAAATAAACTTCAAAGGGGCCGTGCTTCTTTGACACTGAAAGGGCAGGAAAGAAAAGAAGGGGACGCATTGAGTATTTCAGCTTTGACTTTGTCCTTTGGCGTCTCTTTGAAGGTTCAGGTTGTGGTTCATCATTATTAGATTGCGTCCTGCTTAAGATTCAAATAATTGAAGGTCACTTTCACTGATGGTTTCTTGTCCGTAGTGAAAGATAATGTGTTTAAGTTAACATGAAATGACACTCGCAAACTATTTCACATCCAGATTATGGCACACTTCCATATTAATACAGGATATAGGCCGGGGCTATATCTGTCTGAAATTTGTTAGATTCTGAAACGCTGGCTGATGAATTGCACATATTTCATTATAAATGCGTTTCATTTTGATTCTGTATGATTCGTAAAGAAAGCTGCGTTAGAGAAGAGGCACTGTAGTAGCACATCTTCGCTTACAGTAAGATTCCCCTGTTTCAATATTATGCAAAACTAAACAGCAAGAAATAAAAAAGTTAAGCATTATGTCTCAGTATCGCACTTGGCAAAGTGCAGGGGCTCGCGGGGCATCTCTGCAGCATCATATTCAACGGGGGCGTGATCCGTTCCTCATAATTACACCTCCTACTCCAGCATCTGCTGAAGGGAGGAGAGAGAGGGAGTTCCTCCGAGTCATTCTTCATGATTAATGCAGGTGTGCCTGAGAGGCCTTTTGGGAACGACCGGAGAATAATTACCGCAAAGTATAAAGATGTGAGAATGCCTCCGCTCTCTCCCCTCTTCTGACACCCTCCAAACTACAGCAGCCGCCAAAGAGCAATTAGACTAGAGAAGGCCATGTAGAGGATCTATCATTTAGGCTGCCTGTTTCTCTGTAGCAAGTAAAGATGGGAGTAAAGGGGAATTTGTGGATCTATAATTGGAGCAATTTCAAAGCTGAATCACACCCGAAAGGCTGGGGTTGAAAAAGCGAGAGCCTCTGTTGTATTGTGGTTAAGAGAATGTACCTTCCAGGAGGATGAGGTGTCTAACTAACCTGGATATGTGGGCCATCTTTTGCCATATATATTACAGAGATTAATAACCTTTGTATGTTTAATTGTATGTTTAAAGCATATATTATTATATATAATTGAGTGCCTGTATATATACACCATAACATTCTATTCTAAAATATTTTTCTATTATAATTTAATAAAGTAAAATTGGTTTGTGGCCGTCTAAAGTATATTTTATTGTTATTTTGTTTTAGACTCAAATCTATTTTAGGTAATTGCACTTATTATAATGTACATAGATTGTATATAATGAAGACCTTGTAAAAATGTGTATGTTAAATGGAGGCAGATTATATTTTTATATATATATATATATATATATATATATATAATTAGTCTATATTAAATAACAAAAGTGTTTTTTAAAGTTTCCATTTTAGCTTTTTTGTCCATAATTTTGTCCATTCTAATGTATATAGACTGTACATGAGAGAAACAGTTTTCACATTTGCGTGTTTAATAAAGGCAGGTTATAAAATTAATTTGTTACTTTGGTTATAATTTATCAATAAAATAAAATGTCTTTTAGTTTACTTTTCAGTTTTTCCAGTTAAACAGTTTTTTATTTTAATTTCAGATAACTGTTTTAACACTAAAACACTAATTCTAAAATGTATAGATGTTATGTTGGTCATTATGTTGGTCAGTTCAGCTATGATGATTAGATGTAATCTCGATAGTAATGACACCAGTTCCAAAGTTACTGTAGAACTGATTTAACGGAGTATTTTGACAGAGCAGTCATATTTTCTGCTGATGCCGTATGTTTTGTGCTTCAGAAAGGTCAGCGGCTGTAAAGCTCAGCAGTGGAGAGTATGAGTGCTATGCAGAGGTCTTTCCACTCCTCTGGCCTGCAGCTGTGCTCCTCACACACCCGTGAGCTTCAGAGGTGATTCACAGGTCACATTTCAGCTGAGCCAAAGGAGCAAGGGCTGATAGGGTCCGATCATTTTGATCTTCTCATTTATTAACAAAGGTTTAATAGCTTTCAAACAACAGCACCACGTCTGACACCCTGTTGAACATCTAATAAAAATGAGTTATTTTCTATTAGGTTAACACAATGATGGTCAATTTTTCTGTCTTGGCTGTTTTCGTCTTGCTTGTGCAGCTCCAAGTCAGTGATTTTTCACCTAAAAACAGCAAAAGCCAAAATAGAAACTGGTTCAGGCAAAATGTACAATGTTAACAGTAACTCCCAGGGTGGACAGTGGTCACACTGGAATCAAATCCTTTTGCATTCTTGCTGAGAAAGTTGTTCCCTTTTCGCACGGATCGGTGCTGAATAACAACAGCAGCTTGACTGCATAGTCGCTGCTATACTTCTCTCCCGCCTCATACACACACACACACACACACTCACACACTGGTACAATCAAGCGACGGTTAGCTTCAGATGAATGGTGCTTGGCAAAGCTTGAAAGACGTGTTTCAGACCATCTGGCCAGGTGAAGAAATGTGTGCTTCTGGTCATTGGTTTTAAGCAGTTTTACATTTATTTGCATCTTTTTACTTTAAAAAAAAGAAGTAAATGAAATTAAAACAAATTATAATATATTCTATATGTTATATATTTTCTGTTTTGTTTAAGATAATTAAAACAACCGTAATTAAACACACCTGAAGCTCTTACTAGGTGTACTTGACACTTTCCGGCAGGTGTTTTGAGGCAAGTTGGAACTAAACTTTGCAGGACAGCGGCCTTACAAGATCAAGTTTGATAACCCCTGCGTTAACCTCAAACTCCAAAACATTTAAATTCTCAAAAAACAAACAAAAAAACCAACAACAAAAAAAGCTCTTGGGGACTATTAGAAGCCTGTGCCTTGCCTTCTATAAACCAGCTGTACTCTATAAGATTTGAATGAGGAGTGTACTTGGAAAGAGAGTTGATTTGCTCTTGATAAGACTTTCCTTTGGATAATTTACAAGGCCATTATAGAGTAGCACTATTAGAGAGTGTGTGTGTGTGTGTGTGTGTGTGAACACTTAAGAGAGGGGCGAAATGGAATGTTTGTGTTTGTCTGATGGCGAGTTATATTCACCAGCTGCTGCCTTAGTGCTTCATCCAAAAAAATTAAGAAAGCAGCACACACACAGACACAAGTTAAGGTTTAAAACAGAGCGTACAGACGTCCTTCTGCGCACATTCTCGGTAATTGCTGTGTGTGTGATGTTGTTCTCTTTCTAACTGGTGAGATTTCCGAAAGAACCAATTAAATTTTCCTTTGTTTTGCCAAGACGTCTCAGTGATTCATCCAAGCTAATAATTTTATCAGTAAAGTTAATCTTTTTTGTATGTGTGTGAATATAAAATAGGTCTCACCGACTAATAATTTAGTACAAGTATTCACATGTAGAAACACAGACTACTGCCATATACACAGTAGGTGCATAATATTGCATAAATTATAACTATTGTTACTTGTATGTATATATATATATATATATATATTTTTTTTTTTTTTTTTTTTAATCATGTTTATTTTAGATATATATATTATATTTGTTATGTACGGGAGTGTGTGTGTATATAAATGTGTTTCTGTCTAAAACAGGTGTATTATTAGCCAATATTTCTGTATATAAAATGTGATGAATGCACTTTTAACTTCACGAGTGTCTGTTACAGACTTAAGATGTGCTGAATTCAGAGAAGAGCTGCATATTTGCAGGTTCTTCTGTTCTTGTTTGAATTGTAGCTTTTGTCAGTTTAAGCTTTAATAGAAATATTATGACATTTTGACAAGTTTCCTTTCCATAAGATGAGCGATATCTTCTGTATGCCCTGTACCAGATTTCGGTTTGAAAGGGAAAAGATTGTTATCCCGTAGCTGTCATTTCCTGCTGTAATGAATGTCTCCCTGTCAAATGTGCCACTGTCTGTGTCTCTTGCATGCGGTGATGTATGAGGCCTCTAGTTTTTTGTCAAAGACAGTGTAAAAGCTTTATTTGATGCAAAGCAACAGTCTCGAGGGGGGTCTTTGTGAGAGTACGTTCTCATACATTTAACCGCATGTCTTTACTGCCCCCTGTAGGTGACCTGGTGTCCCGTGCCATGCATCACCTCCAGCCTCTGCACATCAAGAACCCCAGCAATGGTACGCCTGTACACCAGAACCGCACCGGCACTGTGCACTGGGAACCGGAGGCGCTCTACACGCTCTGCTACTTCATGCACTGTCCTCAGATGGAGTGGGAAAACCCTAATGTTGAACCCTCCAAGATCACCCTGCACACTGAGAGGTAAGAGCATGCTGTGTGTTACAAAACTACTCAAAGTTGCTAAGACACGGTAAGGTGGTTTAATAAGGCAGCACAGGAAGTCATGTAAATACATAAATCAAATGTTAAATTTGTAGTGTTTGCCAATGCAGTCATCACTAGTATTATTACTAGCAATATCAAAGTTAATTGGCTGTTATTTTTGTCATAACTATGCAGTGCTTGACATTCAGGCTACAGCTTTGTAAAGAATTTTTATTATATATATTTCTTCTGTATAATTTAATGAAAAAATAAATACATTTCATTCAATTTTTTTTACATGATGATATATGTGTGTTCTATTTTATTATTTCATACAAATTATACCCAAGCTATTTATTTCTAATAATTATATATATATATATATATTTATATTGATTCATTAAATAATGTTCTATATAATTAAAAATATAT
>JAUCNO010001905.1:6071-24535 GCA_032353835.1 Enteromius viviparus
TGTGTGTGCGCCATGAAAACAAGGGCACTACCAGAGACTAAGGTTTGTCCAAAAAGTCTCTAGATTTGTCGCTAGTCGCTTTTAGGGAAAAATGTCGCCAAGGGGGACTGAAAAGTTGCTAAATATAGCGACAAAGTCGCTAAGTTGGCAACACTGATATGTATTGACAACAGACCGCAAAGAATGAAGGCCAAGCCTGTGCTGATGGGAATTGAAGTTCCTACTAGCTCCCGTTCGCTCCATTCGCCTGAGCAAACTTTCTTCAGAAGACCGTTTTATCGAGTCATGCGACCACGGTAGTATAGAAAAAAAATGTATATTGTGGTACGACGGTATTTTAAATACTGTTACATCCCTAGTAATTATTAATTATTATTATTATTATCTCTAGTTATTTATTTGTATTATATATTATATGTATGCCTATATTACCATTGTTTAGGATTTTTTTTACCATTATATCTAGTTTAAAGGAATAGTTCTGTCATCATTTAATCACCATTTATTCTGAATGAATTTCTTTGTTCTGCTGAACACAAAGGAAGATATTTTGAAAAATGTTTGTACCGGGCTGTTTTGGTCAGTATTGCCTTCTATAGTAGGAAAAAAA
Source organism: Enteromius viviparus (assembly GCA_032353835.1). NCBI lineage: Eukaryota > Metazoa > Chordata > Actinopteri > Cypriniformes > Cyprinidae > Enteromius > Enteromius viviparus. The sequence continues at coordinate 6,682 of JAUCNO010001905.1, forward strand.
TATTGAGTCAGTGCTGACCCAAAACAGTCTGGTTACATAATTTGACATAACTTATCATAATTTGACAGAACAAAGACATTCATTCGTTATTTCTACATTATCTAATTTAGTACAGACAATATCTTGTTCAGATAAGGTTGTTTGATTGTCTGTGGGACTAATGTTTCCTTTACCTTTTACCTACCATGATGTTTGGCCTGCTGCCACATGACTTTTCAGGTCTAGTCCATCATTCAAATGCAGCCATACTGATCTGTCAAGAGATGAGATTGTGCTTTGAACTGCCGCGTTGTTTGTTTCCTTCAAACTGCAATAATAGAAAAGTCTATAAACTGCTCTCAGGGATTATTAAAAATGTATTGTCATGTAGCAATTTGGTCTTCACAGTCCATGAAACTCATGAATAACTATATTAATATCACCTATATTGTTGCCTGTTCAGGCATAATATTGTATTAACAATGCAGGCTTTTACATATGGATCTGGCTAATCTTATTAGGAAGACAAAGCATCAGCCCTCCTATTTTACTACTTGTAATGGATATACCGCCACAGGCTCCTCATTAATGCCTGTTTGGATAACTTGCTGTGTTTTTTATGTATCTGCTAACTATCTTTATGTTGATGTCTTCATCTGCGTTAAGAACTCTGGCGCAATGAATGAGTTTCTGTAATTCCTTTTTCTTTGTCTTCTCATTTGGTTCCTGTTCTTAGGAGCTGAATGAGTTCTTTGTGTTGCCTTTGTCTTAGCCCTCTGCGTCGGCTTTTGCTTTGGTTTTTAATAGTGAACCAATGAATCAAATTGCTGCGTGATTTATGTGTTCATGTGTGTCATGTTTTTTTCTCATTAGGCGAATTAAGAGCATGTTAGGCTCTGCATCCAGGCAGGCTCTTAAAGCTTGTTGTGTTTCAAAGACAGTTTCTCAGTAGAGACAGTATCACTTTTGGCCTGTGAGAGTGGTGTTTATACCACCAAAGCTGGTCACCATTGTAATTCATTGTGCTTGGGGTCCTGATGGTCTAGTATTCCCAGCAACTAGATTAAACAGCAAAACTTGTTCATTGACCATCGTGATTCCTCTAATAAGGACAGAATGATGGACGGATGGACAGATGTATGGATAGATAGGCAGACAGACAGATATGTAGGTGGGTAGGTAGATAGATTGGTAGGTGGATAGGTAGATAGTTGGATAGATAGATGGATGGATAGATAGGTGGGTAAGTTGGTTGATAGCTGGTTGATAGCTAGGTGGGTAGATTGATAAGTAGGTGGATGGATGGATGGAGGGATGGATGGATGGGTGATAGGATGGATAGGTTGGTGGACAGATTGGTTGATAGGTAGGCATATAGATAAGCTGATGGATAGATAGATATATTTATAGATATGTTAAGATTGATTTGTTGGTTGGTGGATCGATAGGTAGATTTGATAATGATAGATGAAAAGGATGGATGTATGGATAGATAGATCTGAGTTCACAAGAAAGTCCATGTAGAAAGCTTAACATTGTTTTCCACCAACTACAGTATATTGGCACCAAATCTGAACTAACCAGTATGAACCAGCCAGGAGTTTATGCTAGCTAGTTTGGTATTTCATCAAATGCGTCATCAATTTGCTGCAAGGTCGTTTGAGTAAATCAGAACCATAAAATTCTCTCCAATTTCCCAATTGATGAACAATTATGAAAATGCTTTGCCTTGCTTTTGCTGCATTTGCAGGTGTTCAAACAAATGGGAGTTCCTCAGACCCGAAGTCCGGATCTCCCACCTCCACATCAGATTCCTGAGAGCTATCACTCTAAAATAGCTCTGATCGGCTGTGGCCCCGCCAGCATCAGCTGCGCCTCTTTCCTGGCCCGCTTGGGGTACGACGACATCACCATTTTCGAGAAGCAGAGGTTCATTGGAGGACTGAGGTCTGTAATTACTCTGACCCACGGTTCATACTCAGAATTCTCATCCTGTATCTAAGATGGTCCACTAAAGGGCATTGTTGATCCGGCCAGCCACAATCAATATGGGGCAAATTGTAGAAGGTCAGAATAATTAATGAATGGTCTCTGTAATTGGGAATATTCATCTTTCAAATGCCGAGTTGGGATGAGGTTATCAATTACGCACTGTTGCATCACCACCGCTGTTTAGTTGAACCAGCATGTCGATTGCATATGGGGGGTGGGGGCTTGAATATCCAATGCAACTCAAATCCCAGCAGTGTCCGGTACTAGAAACAAGACTCTGGGGTTGTGTTGGCATTTAGACTAAGGGACCTATAATATAACAAAGAATTGCAGAGATTTCCATTCCTAACTCTCTAAAGGACTCCTCCTTATTTCCCTTCCTTGTCTTCTCATTTCATTTTTCCTCTCTTGATTTCTAGCTCCTCCGAGATCCCGCAGTTCCGCTTGCCGTACGATGTGGTTCAGTTCGAGGTGGATTTGATGAAAGACCTGGGAGTGAAGGTAATGAAAGCCATCACACCTCCCTATCCTACCCCTCCTCCATGCCACCATGCACTCCCACCTGCCCCTTTTGAAGCCAGGAAGGGCGAGAGGTCTCAGGGAGGATCAGCAGTCCAAATGTCAGCCGCATTAATAAAGAACAATTAAAAGTTGCATTAGGGGTGGCAGACAGCGGCAGCCGAGCACCTCGGGGCTGCACGCACTTGTCTGTTTGTTTCCTGAACGCTTCAGGTACGGGAAAGGGCAATCAATAGTCGTCATCCTGCACACCTGCTCAGGATTCATTTTACACAGGAAATGCTTTTTTCCGCAGTTGGTGAAGAGCTGAGGATGATTGGGAGGGGGTGAGATGACAGATTTGCATGTTCCCTCAGTACCTATAAACAGACTCGGGAGAGCGGGAGTAGATGTAAGGCTCTGGAGGAGGACAGTCACTTTTCCAATGTCTTTTCCGCTGACACAAGAAGATTCAGATACACCCTCCTGTGAAACAGACACGGCTTTACAGGCCTTCAACTGAGCTTCTTTGTTTTTTTTTTTCTTTTCATTCTTTGCTTCTTTTTTAACTTGTCCTTTCTTTCTTTCTTTCTTTCTTCCTTCCTTCCTTTCTTTTTTTCTTTGCGACTGGCTTCTCTTGACTTTTTGGGGGATTTTTTCTTGTACACACAAGAAAGATTTGAAGATGCTGACAAAAGCTCAGACATGCTTCTCTCCATACTTTCATCTGTCCATTCTTACTTCTTTCCTTTTGTTTTTCCTTTCTAGTTTACCACCATCCACCCTTCCTTCCTTCCCTCTTTTTCTTACATTTTTCTATCTTTGTTCCCCTTCATTCTTTTTTTTTTCTCTAAAAATGGATTAGAGATGCCTTCCTAAGACCACAAATAAGACTAGCTCTTTTTTTCCTTCCTTTTTCTTTTTTCTTTTCTTTTCTTTTTCTATTTCTCTCCTCTCCTTTATTTAACTTGCTTTCCTTTCCTCTTTTTGTTTACTTTTTTCCACTGATATAAGGATTCAGAGACCTCTAACAGACATGATTTACAGACCTTCAAATGAGCTTCTTTCTTTCATTCTTTCTTTCTTGTTTGTTTTGTTGCTTCTTTCTTTCTTGTATTTTTCAGCAGTCAGAGAGTTTTCCAACCGCCTTTTCCGCTGCCACATGATGACTTCAGAGATGCCTCTTCTGCAATCTCAGACAGAGCCCGTTTAACATGCCTTCAGATGAGCTTCTGGTCTTTCATGGAGGATTTCTGTGGTCTTGCTTCTATTGATATGGCTTGTTTGAACTCTATTTTAGATTGTCTGTGACCGAGGACTCGGCCAAGATGGAATGACGCTTTTTTCTCTGAAGGAGGAGGGATACAAAGCTGTGTTCATTGGAATCGGTCAGTTTATATGCATCTTCACACATTGTCTTGTTGTCTATTATGTGGACAGACAAGCATGTACACAGAAAAGATGGAGAAAACCTATTTTTCTCTGAATCACTGGCACCTCGCTGGCTCTCTGTCCGTGTTAATGGCTGTGGATGATCCACTTGACAATTTCTCCCCCTCTACCAGTAACCCCATTCACATCTCATTTTCCGCCCGACTCTTTGAGCTGCTGCTGTTTTTTGCTGAGCTAACCTAACAGTGCATGGTCGGGCTGCCCACTGCTTCTCAGTGGAGGACACTCGGGTTTCTCATCAGATCCCTCTGCCCTGTTCTCCTCCAGCTGATCCATTCACTGCCATTACATGCTGACCCTCTGTGATCCTGAACATCTTCTAGTATCAGTCCTGCTCGAACTATAGGAACAACTCCTTTCCTTTCCTTTCCTTTCCTTTCCTTTCCTTTCCTTTCCTTTCCTTTCCTTTCCTTTCCTTTCCTTTTCTATCCTTTCCTTTTCTATCCTTTCCTTTCCTTTCCTTTCCTTTTCTATCCTTTCCTTTGCTTTCCTTTCATTTCCTTTCCTTTTCTATCCTTTTCTATCCTTTTCTATCCTTTCCTTTCCTTTTGCCTTGATTGTTTTTTAGTTTGTTTGTTCTTTCTTTGCTTCCCCTTGTGTTTGTATCTTCCCTTTTTATTTTTATTTCTTCTTTCTTTTTCTAACTCTTTATTTCTCTTTCTCTTTCATTGTGTTTACTGACTGTTATCAGTATCAGTGGATTATATAAGATGTGACCTTTTGCTATAAGAATCAAAAATTGATTATCATATTGGTGCTGGCAGTGAGGAGCTTTGCTTTTTATTTTCAGACTGTGTGGCTGTGTGCAGTCTCATTGCTATTATTTTTTTTCCTTCCTTTTTTTTGTCTCACCAAAGCCAGGGAACAAATAAATGTAGTCTTGGAGATGATATCTTCTGGCTATGTACGTTCTACAATCCCTTGTTTCTTATTAAAATTAATCAGAGAGGCTCTTCTTTACATTATAAAGCATTTCTAATTATGACTCCTAACCTAAGAAACATATCTGCTGAACTAAAATAATCTTATTACTAGAATAATATAACTTTATATAGAAAGAAATTAAACTGTGATTACGCGGCCCCTGCATTGATCTTAGGAATTCAAACATTGCCTAAAGCTGTCCATGTGACTGTCTTATTGTACCGACACAAAGAGAAAAAGAATTAGTATAATACATTGTTTCGAAACGCTGCGTCTCTTAATACTGGCATCCTAATTATGAGTCTTTTACGTAGAGCATTTTGGGATTTCTCTACAAAGGGATGTAAAGAAATTTCGGCTGTGGGAGAAAATGAAAGCACTGAGTGTTTGCAATTAATTTCAGTAATTTCACACAAGTCCTTTACGGTCTTTTTAAATGTCATCCACTCACATGATTGACATGCTAATTTCTCCGTGGCAATATGCAAAAATATGCAAAGTGGAAGCCAGGTTGAGGAAGTCAGATAAGAGCATTGTTTCTAGGCTATAGGCTCAGGAGTCAGTGGCTTGGGTTCAATGCTTTTAAAGAGTGTCTTAACTCCTTAACTGCCATCGAGTGATGAGGTCTGCGATCTCTGAGGTCTTATTTTCTGAAGTCTTTTTTGATTTCATTGTCACTTTTATGATAATACTGTACAGTAAATAAAACGACCCACTAATGATGTAATCCACACATAATGCTCTAACAACAGTGGAATATTAGTACCAACCATAAAATATCACTCAAAATTGGTATATATGTTATTAAAAGGCACAGTGATCAATAAATGCAAGGACATGATTAAAAGATGTACGCTCAGCACTGAGATGAGACGTTTCTGGAGAATACTTGAAGTTTTTAAAAGCTCCGCAATCAATAGTTGCTACGAGTTGGCGGCAGAGATCGTTGAATGCTAGTCAATACGAGGTTATATTATTACACTGTAAAAATGACCCATGAATGCTTCTAAAATCCACCCAAGATGTCAAGAATCTGGCTGTTTTTAAATCAGTAAATATATGCGCTGCTACAAAAATGGAAACATATTGTTCTTGCGGAATGTTCCGTTGTCACTTGCAGCGACGTTAATTAACACCTGTATGGAGGGAATTTATAATCTGTGAGGTTATGTAACATCTTTACATACTGAACTTTATTATGGCAAGCATTGATATTACTATAACACATATTTAAGAGTTAGTTTTTTGTGTTATGGATATATACATTATATTATCTTAAATTTTTGGGTGGTGGATGAGGTGAATTAATCCCACAGAAGAAGGCCTTTATGAAGAATGTACTACAGGCACACAATACCAACATTTTTTCTTCATAAAAGTTAAAAATCTAGTTTAACTCTTGACCCTTGTTTTTTTTTTTTTCACCGTTATGCAATTCATAAGGTTCAGAGAGGTCAGGGACTGCCGAGAAAGGGCCCCCTGCCGTTTCACCCCCTTTTCTCAAAAGATGCCCATAGATAAGCTCTGATTAACGAGAGGGGTTCTGCTCTCTGGGTGATGTATTATTTTTGATTTTGCATGCTGAAAAGGGTCTCGGTTGCGAGCGTACCGTACGGAAGCTCATTGCTGAAGAAAATGCGATGCAGCAGGAGACAAATGGAGACGCATTACTTACAAAGAGGGCTGTCACAAACCCTGGCGCTTTTGTTAAAACCCACTTTGTCACGCCATACCGCAAAGTTTCCCGTTCTTCTTGAACTTCCTTTTGTAATTTTTTTGTGACGATCAGGTGATTGAGGTGACGTGGATATGCTTGGGGAAGGTTATTTGTAAAAATGCAACACAAAACACATTATTTGTTAACACCGAACAAGCTAATGTTTATGGAGAAATATACAAATATTGGATTGCACCAACTGCACCACTGGTTATTTTTATCTTTTCATAATTTTCGCCTCCTGTTTTAATTAGGCTACACATGAGTACACAAACGCATAGATTAAGGACAGCATTTTCAAACCCCTCAAACACATAAAAGCAGCTTTTTATAATTATTGACTGACATTCGTACTAACGAGACTCAAGCACCTGCTCAGGCACATGTCTGCAATTTCGGAGGTCTATGTGCAATTTTAAAAGTCTGTGTTTTTTATGTTATTCATTAGGCATGACACCTTTACAGATTTAGTTGGTGGAAATGCCAGAATATCATCAGGATATCATTAAAGCCATTTAGCAGCTTTCAACGTTATGTGTTCGACATCCTCTAATGAGAATCACTGGTGATTTGCACCAAGTCGAAAGGGCATGGGGATATTTGATGTGAAGTATGTGTATATACAGTATATGTATAGGGCTATCCACATTAATGTGCTAACACAATTAAGTCTTTCGTATCATTTTACACTGCCACACTACAGAAAGTTTTAGTTTTCAGGTAAGAAAATGCATTTAAATAATAAGTCCAAGATGGCGCTAATGTAAAGGTGTTAATGTAAATGATGATGAAGAGAATAGACTTGCGCAACGTTTTCAGTGAATTATTCATTACAATTCACAGTAACACTTTAGAATATGTAACTATATGACTTTTCTCCTTAATAAACTGCTTATTAATAGTGCGGTAGTTTAGGTACTGGGTAGTATTAGGGATGTAGAATAAGGCCATGTAGATTAAGCCATTAATATGTGCTTAATTAGCTCTAAAATTGGCTAATATTCTAGTAATATGCATGCTAATAAGCAACTAATAGATGTAAGCTTAAATTGAAGTGTTACCAAATTTATGATTTTGTTTTGAAACTTAAACCTTTTATTAAATACTTTAAATATTATTGTATTGGCCAAACGCTTGAATATGCATGTGTGTAATTTACATTAGGTTGTATATGCTCTGCCTGTTTGGAAAATATTTTTGTCTGTTTTTTTAGAAAAAGTCACTTTTATGTGAAATGTATTGACAGTATCTTTTCCCTCAGTAATCCGCTAGTTTTCTGCTTTTAAATAGCTGTTAATGTAGTTGTTAAGTTTAGGGATTTATTTGATTCTAAATAATAATTTCAATGTTTTTAATCTAATAAAATATTAATTCAATAAGATATTTTGTTTTAAAATTTATTTTTACTATTTTAAAATTAATATTATTATTATGTTTTTATTTTTTCTTTTAAATAAGATTTTTTTAAATTTCATTAACCAGCTATTTTTGCTGTAATGCAGTGATTTTGCCGCAGTTACACTCTGTGCTTTTGATTTTGTTTGAATAATACTTCTTAACTTGAGCAACACACAGCCTCTTGTTGATATACAACCACTGGAGGGTACTCGGAAAACCTACATGCAACAGGTTGCAGTCACATAAAGCGTTTCATATAAACACCTTGTAACACTAAATCCGACTGAAATATAAAAGACAGCCTGAAGACTGCTCTGTCAAGCAGAATCAGCAATCCGAGCACTGCTCGAAGGAAGACGTGCTGGTTATTGCCGAGCTATAGTTTATTCGCAGGCCACACGCTGGCTTGTTTTGTGAAGGTTAACTTTAAAAACTTGGTAATTGCCGTGTTATTGACGACTTCTGGAAATTTGTCTGATGAGAGGTGGGCGTCTTAATTATTGTATGATTTAATGACTGGTTTCATTAATAATGAGTTAAACTTTTTAAATCATGCTGTGTGCTTTCACCTCTCTGCCCTTGCGTTTTTAAGCCAGACAGAGCGGATGAATCCGAGAGCGGTGGGTGGAGAGGTCCTGTCGGATACCTGGATGATACGCCGCAGGATGCTGTTAAAATCTCAGCAACTGAATTTTCTGAATTCCGTATCTGCGCTTGATATTTGCTAAGGGTGTAAAAAGGATCCATGCATTTACTAAAGACTTGTTAGAATTGAGAAAACGAAGGTGTTGATGCATGTTGTAATGCATTTCCTTGCAATCACTTTGACTCTATGCAGCTGATTGGTTCTGACAGCAACACCCCAGTCTTCCATCTCTCAATCACTTAGTGCCTCATTACCACTGTCTTCTGCTTTCCATCTCAGTCACAGTGGATCCGACGAACTTCTCAAGTTACAGTTCTCACAAATGCTAAGATCTCTGCCAAAGAGTTTTATTTTATTATCGTGCCTTGGATGGGGCGCAGCGTTCGCTGCATTTAAACCGCAACAAAACATCAAAATCACGATGCGCGTCCCGATTTAGATATCACACACAGAAGATTGAGAGATTTTCAGAACTCACTTTGTCCGGGCTTCTTTAGAATGGATGATAATTGTGGGTTTTGAGGCATCGGAGGCCTGACGCTGATGTCTAAACATCGCTCCCACTGAAACCACCAAGATTACATTATGTGTGATTATGTGTAATGATGTTAATGACACTAAACAGTGGCAAACATTCGGAAGGGCAGCTGATGCACAATAGACATTAGAGACAGGAAGAAGTCAACATAGGGAGGAAATAGAAACTGGAATGCGAATCTGCGGATGTGAGATTTCACCTCATTACCTCAGATACCTATTATTGTGATCCGTTATATATATGATATATATAAAATGGATTTGTGTGTGTGTGTGTGTGTGTACTGTGCATATATATTATGTATTTACTGCATATATTTGTATTTTATATTATATACATAACGTATATCTTTTGGAAATATTGACATTGATCTACGTTTATATATACAAATTCTTACATTATTTATACATATATATATATATATATATATTTAAATATATTCTTACATTATATATATATATATATATATATATATATATATATATAATGTAAGGATATATAAATGTATTCTTACATTTTTTTATATATATTTATATAATATATAAACTTTTTAAAATATATACATGAGCTTGTATTGATATATATAAAACATTAATTATTGATATTATTAAATAGTAAAAATTAAAATATAAGAAATAAATATCTTTAATTAAATAATTGCAATTTATCTATATATACATATTATTATGTGACTAAATATAATACATTTAATACAGTTAGCAAATAATAAAAATAAATAAATGATAATTTATTATAAATATATATATTAAATATTTAAATAATAACAATTATTATTTTATTATAAAAAACAATTTCACTGATGAATTGTGCATTGAACACTAGGAGCAAAGTAAAAAAGGTCCATTATACTGTTGACTTTTTAATTCATTTTTAACTGTATTTTTTGCTGATGTCTGTCTGTTTTGTTGCAGGTCTTCCTCAAGCTAACAGACACAAGCTCTTTGATGGCCTCTCAACAGAACAGGGTTTTTACACATCGAAGGACTTTCTTCCTCTCGTCTCGAAAGCCAGTAAACCAGGTGAACAATCACAGCAGATGATTCTAAGTGTTCATGAAGCACCACATATAAGGCTTGCCTGAGAATTTCTTTTAACTGTATTTACTATAGGGTTTTTTTGCTAACACAAAGTATTAAAAGTACCAATAGTTTTTGTTGTTATACAGTTTTTCCAGATATGTTTTTTTTAAATGCCTTGAGATACCATGAGTACAGTTATTATTCAGTACCATAATGAGTTATATTGTAATTATAAACTTTCATAATTATGAGCAGTAATCATTGTTCTGGATATTGGCATGAGATTTTCCCGTGATAAGACTTTCTGAAGATAATCTTGTTTGATATTGTGTTGGCTTCAACCATGATATACTTTGAAGAAGGGGTGGGGACTGAAAAATGGTGCATGGTATAGTTTGCCATGCCAGATGTAATTGCTATTTCTAAAGGTGTTTCTGAATAATCAAAAAGAACAGAAAGGAAGATGAGAAGTTTTTGTTCCTGCTCCCCAGATTAATGGGGGTTTAGACTCACAATATTGGCATCAGAATCAAATGAAAATGGAAATTTTGGGGAAGGAACTTGATTGAATGAATAAAACCTCAGTAATGAATAAATCTTAATCCAATGTGCCGTTCTTCCTCTTACTGCAACTCGCTGCATTAAGGCAGTTGGCCAAGGATTTAATGAAATAGGAGCATCTGAATCTTTACAAGCATTTCAGACAAAATGCTGCAGAGCTTTTAAAAATAGCTTGTGTTAAAATTGTCTTTTCACATATTATATATTACAGCCAAATACAGATGTACAAGGTTAAAATTGGCATTGCATTTAGTCACAATAAATATTCTGAAATGGATTTCTGAATGTTTGAAATTAATTCAGAAAATAAAAATTATAATAAAATAATATATATATATATTTATATATATAAATGTATATCTAAAGTTATGTATTATTAGTTTTTTTAATTTATTAAAATTATTTTGTAGTATTTGTAATACTTTATTTAAATTGTATATTATATACAATATGTATAGCATTTAATAACACATTATATATATACTGTATATATATATATATGTATATATATCTATGTATATATATATATATATATATATATATATATATATATATAAACACACATACATACATATTTATGTTTGATATTTGTATGTAATAAAGTAGTATCAAAAATAGTGTCAAAAAATGCTGAAATTATTTCGTTCAATATTGGTGCAGCCTCCCTTATTGCATTTAAAAATAAAAGCAGTACCACGACAGGTGTGAAGTATGCAATTACTGATACAAGGACATTTCCGGAAAAATATGAAATCTTATAAAAAAAGAAAAACAAAGACGGAAAGATGAGGTGAATCAGGCTCTCATGGAGGCAGAATAATTTGATAGTGACGTGCTGTGAGGCTCCGAGATGCAATTTTAAAGCGCTTTACGAACAAGCATCTGCCGAGCCGTTTAGTGAGAATTGTTCTATAGGCAGAATTCATGTTTTTTTTTTTGTTTCAGGGATGTGTGGCTGTCGCTCAGCACTGCCGGAGCTCTGTGGTACTGTGATTGTTCTGGGTGCTGGAGACACAGCCTTTGACTGCGCTACCTCTGTTCTGCGCTGCGGCGCCCGCCGTGTGTTCGTGGTCTTCAGGAAAGGATTCACCAACATACGAGCAGTCCCTGAGGAGGTGAAGAATCAGAAATAAAAAGAAAATTAGATATCAGAAAGAAGACTAAATATATACTTGTAGCATCATTTGGTGATACATTTAGTTTGATATTGTATCAGCAACGTCAGAGTTCAAACTTTTTAATGCCATGGACGTCCAAATTTGACGATTACCCTTCCTAAAAAAAATCTTAAGCATTTTACTGTATATCTAAAAAATAATTAAGTAAGCTTTTTTTTGCTTTTACTTTCCCAAAGCTTTCTTTTTTATCACAGTTTTGAAAAACTAAGTCTGCTTTCATGTTTTTAATTGTTTTGGGTTTTTGTTTGTTTTTTGTTTATTTCTCAATTTTGATTTGTTTTTCTTTTAACTGACTGACTGAGTGCTCAAAGTATAATAATCTTGTTTTTGTTTTAATAAATTTTTACTTTTTCTCTCTCCCTGACTTTAGGTAACCCTTGTTTTATTATTAGAAATGCATTATTTATTTACATATAACTAATATCGCATATTAAATATTAAAAATGTAAAGAGGTTAATTTCAACATTACTATTATTTACATGCATTTAAGTCTCTAGGTCCCTACATTATAAAGAAAACAGTCCATTTTCAATTGAACAAGCATCACTTTTCCAAGAATGTTTGGAATATAGTTTTGCTTTTAATTACATAAAAACAATATATATATATATATATATATATATTTTAAGAAAGTCTTTTGTGGAGTCCTGAGTGGAACCTTTAAATTTAAAGTTTGTTTTTAATTCATTTGTTTTCTTCTAGGGCTAGAGAAAAAAGATTACAAGTAAGAGAAGACCAAGAAGGCAGAGAGTCGAGAAAGTGAGAGAAAGAGTCAACATCAGGCAGCAGAGTGAAGCTTATTAATATTTGGTGTGAGAGAAGTGTGAAGCAGAGATTTATGAAGAGCTCTGTGAGAGTGTCCTCTCTCTCTAGACCACTGACACCGCTCCTAAGCCTTTCCACTCTCATTTATTGCAGACTTGCCTTTGCTTTCAGGGGGAGATTACTGTCAATTGTCCTACTCACACACAGGGCTCTCCGGTGAGCTATATACCCGCTTCCACTCTGGTAATGATGCCAGCCGGCTAAACGTGTCATGATCAGCTCCATTTAGACAAAGCTGTGAAATATGTGCGTCAGACTTATTTTTTCGGCCATTATGTAGCTAGGACAAAGAACTGGCCCAGAAAGTTGCCTTTCTGTTAAAAAAGTGCACTTTTTATTAGTACTATTATTTTTTAAATGAAATGCAATGCAAGTATGCAACTGTATAACCTTTAAGAATAAAAAAAATGCTTTCCCAATAAAAAGTCCCACCCACAGACTCACGCTATTGGCTGAGTAACGCAGAGCACTCTTGAAGTCTCACTTAGAGTTGTCTCCATGCATTAAAGTAAAATTGGAAACTATTTAAATGCAGAAGAAACGACACACTTCACCTTAAAGTCTGATTCACACATTGTTCTTCACTTCGCCCACCACATTAGGATAAAGTACGATAAAGTGCAGTAATTATTCACATCTGTTTACACTCTCCAGTGAAGACGCTCGCCTAATACGGCCGCCATCATCTTCAACTCATTAAAGCTGTTTATAAGCTATATTAAGTTTAAGACTCCTGTAGGCGTACATAATCAGAACGGAGCGCTCGATTGTGCATTGACGTGAACTGAGACAATTTATGGAAACGTAGTAATAAGAAAATAGAATTGTCACCGCACGACTACATTCCTCCCACCGGCCCCCTCCGCAAAGCCAGTGTGCTTCTTTTAGTTGATTCAGCCACGCTTTTCATCTGTTTTTTTATTTTTTGTGTTTGGAGAGAAAATCTTCTGTAAACTTTTTGATGTGCTTCCACCAAGCCGAGTCGCACTTGATGTTTTTTAACGAGGTTCAATGCTCCCATAATCACGCGCTTCATTATCTCATGGCCGGATAAAAGACGTGACCTCTGCTAGTTGTTGTTATGTGCACTAACTTTAGAAGCATACTTAGAGGAGTAGTTCACCTAAAAATGGAAATGCTGTTTTCAGATACTTAGTTTCCATTTTGTTGTTCTAAACCTGCGTGATTTTTTCCCCCTCCTATGCAAGAATTTTTTTTTTTATATTTACAATGCAAGTCAGTAGTATACAACTCTCTTCTCTTTTGTTTTGATGTTGAAAAAGGAATTTTTCTTTTTGCACATGTCTTGTTTGTGAACTATGCATTCAAGTACACTTCAAAAATCATCATATTAAAATGATTTCTGAAGGATCATCTGACACTGAAGACTAGAATATTATTATATTTTTGATGACTTATTATTTTTTACAAATATTAAAAATCAAACCTTTGAACAGTAATGCACAAGCATAAGAAATTTCAGCCCTCAACCTCCCCTTAACTCTTCATTATAATCATTATTATTATTTATTTATTTATTTTTATTTTTAGTTATTTTATTTATTTATTTTATTTTTTTAATTAATTAATTTATTTATTTACTTTTATTTATTCACTTTTTTTTTCCCCTCCATTTCTTGTTTTCCAATTTTCAATGTATGCATTGCGACTTGTCCATCCAGTTACCTTTATATGTATTCATGCACTCATCCACACACGCACAAACACAAACACAGTCAATTCATGACTGGATTGGTTTTGTCTTTGCCTGTCTTTTTTGTTTGTTTGTTTATTTGTTTGTCTTTTTTTCTTTTTTTTTTTGTATTCCCTGTTGGTGATCCCAATTTATGTACACCCTGCATATTAAAAAAAAAAAAAAAAAAGAATCTAGGTCAGTAGGAGGAGTTAAACAATGTGTTACTGTGGTGATAGATGAGCGAGGTGGAGACATGAATGAACACTTGTGGAAACACAGACACATGACTGAAAGTCCGGGATGTGAACCGAATGAGTCCAAGCATATAAACAGACGAAAAACACAAAAAAGTTTGTTGGGCGCTGGAGTGCCATCCCCAGAGCTGGGTAGACACCTCCAGCTGACTGTGACAATAACTTTGGCAAATATTTGGCACATTTATTTTTTTTTTTTTACTTATTTATTGCTTAAAATGTTTGAGAAAGTTTTGAGTTACTATATATTTTCAAACTACAATACATCTTTTTTTTTAAGCAAAAGATCAAGAAAAAGTTCCCTTTCACTGTTTTTATGTGCAATAAATATTGTTTCCATTTTCTACTCTATTAAAATGGCATATATTTCCATACAATACTGTGTTCATTTACCTAGAAAAGCCCAAGCATAATCGTGTTCTCTTTAACCCTTGAAAACTGATTTCAACACTCTTTTTTGCTCAGTCCTTTGAAAAGCACAGCTGTATAATGAAATACAAATCACAATGACAAATCAGTTATATTCAGAGAAAAGGCTCTTAACCGAGATGAGAAAAATCTGGCTTTAAATGGTTACATGGCTTTAACTTAACAGAGCGAATGATTGCAGATTTTAATGACTGCCTGTTTTTAATAGCCGCCTCTGTCTTTTCTTTCTTTTTTTCTCAGCTGTATAGTTCATTTGACTTTGGCCGAAAGTGGCAGCTGATTCATGAGCGAGTGACTCCAAATCGCTTCTACTGGTAGGTGATACGGTCACAATCCCGCCTCATCTCCATTTCTCAAGATGCCACTAACTTACAATTTTATGGACGAACAAGAAGATTTTAGTCGAGTGCTGGTTGACATTGATGCGTTTGTGATATGTGGAACGAGTTTGAGCAATTGAGAAGATGGATACCGTTGAAAATTGTGTCCTTTTTTGCCCGCTCTTATGCTTAGAAAATGCAGAGGCTGTTGTTCATGGCGACGTGAGATGAAAACTGCAAAGATGTTTGAGCTCTTAGAACTTTGTTGCAGAACTCCTCTCCATTCAACAGCAAGATCATAAATGAAAGGAGGAAAATAAGCATGGCAGACGGAGAAAATAGAGGCATAAAGATGGCTGAGGAGAGTGAAAGAGAAAGCAATTGTATTGCACAGTGCTTCTAGACTTTAAAGTTTTTGTTTTACACATAAAGAAATGGATACAACTTTTGGGAAAAGAAAAAAAATCTCTTTAAATTGATGCACACCCACATGAGATAAAAACTCCAGTAGAGTTGTGGAATGAATTATGATTTTCTGTTTAAAATTGTCATTTTAAAATATGGGATTTGTAGGACTGAATTACTGAATTACTATCATTACTACATAAACATAATAATATACTAAATCAAATTGATATATATATATATATTAATTAAGCTTTAATTTTAGACTGCAGTCATATTAACTTTAATTAAAACATTCCTATAGTACATGAAGTGGGTTGCCATATTGGAATTACTCATGGAATTCTACTTGTCTTATCTAAGTAACCCCACTTTTATTGCCTGCCTTTTATTAAACTATAAAACTGCAATACACACATATATATATATATATATATATATATATATATATATATACATATATTAAATTAATTAATTACACGAAGTGGGTTGCCATATCTAGATAATCCCACTTTTATTGACCGAGAATTTATAATGACTTTTGCTAAATGTGACACAAAGATGGATTTAAATTGCAAGAAAAGTATTTATGTGAGATTTACACAAATACATTTACATTCTTAGTCAGAACATTCTTACCAAAGTGT
The DNA here is from genome assembly GCA_032353835.1 of Enteromius viviparus. NCBI lineage: Eukaryota > Metazoa > Chordata > Actinopteri > Cypriniformes > Cyprinidae > Enteromius > Enteromius viviparus. The sequence goes on from JAUCNO010001905.1 coordinate 23,182, forward strand.
ACAAATCACAAAGGAAGTAGTTAAGAATATATGAAACTTGCATGCTAACAACTGAAGGATGTTTTAGACCAGGGCTTCTCAATCCTGGTCCTGGAGGTCCGCTGTCCTGCAAATTTTTGCTCCAACCCTAATCAAACGCACCTGAACCAGCTTATTAAGATGATCAGGATTACTTGTAAACTACAGGCAGGTGAGATTAATCAAGGTTGGAGCAAAACTTTGCAGGACACCGGACCTCGAGGACCAGGATTGAGAAGCCCTGTTTTAGACTGTTTTATCAGAAGTTTGTCTTCAGTCTGTGCATGAGTCACACAGCATGGGTACACTGGTACAGCCTACTTGAGCTATAAAAGACAGTCTAGTTAATGGTAGGGTTGTTTAAGGGCTAGTGCACCACGCACTCATGTTTCCAACAGGTGTCATCATTCTCATTGCCATTGTACTCCTTCACTGTCACCATCATGCACAAATATACACCTACAAATACATGGGTTTTAGACATGCTTCTTTTTGCTGCTGTAAATTGTACTTTGATTCTTTTTCCCCATCATGTGGCATTTGGGGAAGTGGCACCTCACAACTCCTTTTTTCACTTTGCTGGCTAAAATGGACCTTCAGTAAGACATCTGTTATGGATTCTCTGTGATAAAACTGCTTTCTCCTCGCTCTGGTGTGTCTAATGCAGGTCAGTAACCGGTCTGGACAAGGAGATAGATCTTGTGCACATGGAGGCCCACACTCCTGATGGCCGTGAGTAACTTCTTTCTGTTTTTGTCTCCAACAGTGTATGTATAGTGGCATGAAATTAGATTTATACTGGTGATCCATATCTTTTCATATTCATATCTTTTCACAGGCTGTCACTGACTCACAGGTCATGGACCTAGCCCTGAACAGAATTAAATTAAATTAAGATAAGCAAAAACAAATAATTCAAAACATAATATTTTTCCTAAATTTGGAGTGTTATGATTGAGTCATTTTATTATTCACTCAACGTATTTGTTTGGAAAAGTGATTGCAGGTTCTTTTTCATTCCTCAATTACTCTGATTCATTTGATTAAAAAAAGAGCCAGCATTTTTTTGCTGATGCTTCACTCTGTTCTGTTTGTTCTAATACAACAACACGTCCTTATACTTTGACAAACTATATTTTCGTCCAGTGTCCTTAAGAGTCGTTCAGTCTCAAAACACTGACTCTATGACACAGTGAAGAGGTATATTTCTTTAGTATGCTCGTCCATTCGAAGAAATGCTCTTTCACAGTACGTACTAAGTGTCAGGTGTAAGCAGGTGCGTGAATGAAAAGGGCTCCGAAATAGATCTGGTTTAAGAAAAATAGTCTTTAATGAC
>JAUCNO010001905.1:31668-60826 GCA_032353835.1 Enteromius viviparus
GCTCGAGTGAATTTTTCTTTGCCTTCGTTCCCCCCCCCTCCCCCCCCCCTCCCGCCCCCTCGAGTCCTGCTTTACTCTTGACATTTGTAGATGCCAGATTGGGCTGTAATATACTGTTGCATCTATTGCCCGCCAGCATATGCCGAAATACCACCTGATATCTCGGTAAACAGAAATCATATTATTCTTTATTGTGTGCTCAGTGGGAGAGATTGTAAGGGGGCTTTTCTTTGGGGAAAAAAAGATAAAGAAGTTCTTAATGTCAATATGAATGAACAGCGCTACGCCACTATCACCCGCCTTAAACACAGGGGATTTCTCTTTTTTTAATATCCTGTGCTTTTTCTTTTTTTTTTATCCGCGGCCGGCCCCCATTCGCAACATTACCGCCGCGTGCTATTGATAGAATTTGAGATGCTTAGAGGATTGTCTCCGAATATGAGAATCTTCACGCTTCTGGGTCTCGTCGTTTGTGCTCGGCATCGCTAATTAGCTCGGTTGCATGCTAGACCGGCGGAGAACTGCCTAACAAAGCTCTGTGACCGTTAATTAGGATTAATGAACTGTATCGCATACAAAAACGTGTTGTTTTCTTGCTACTCCTTTGAAAAAGAGGCCGAAGGACACCGTCTTCTAAATAACCCACCGTCCTTACATCCACTTTTCATGAATGACAGGTTTTTTGTTTTTTTTAAAGCATCACACCAATTACAGGATTGTTAGATATGTGATTGATACATTTGGCCCATTTCAGACTAATTACAGATTCGTAGGCTACCTCCAGGGCCGAGGCCGGGATCCGAAGGCAACCGAGCCCAATTAGCTTTTTGACTGGTCAAGTCTGGTTAAATCACACCTGTAATTGGAGCTAACCTGATTAATGGCAAATGCGCCAGTTTGCCGCCAATCAGCACCCCAAAAGGGACCCGTGGGTGCTAGTACTTCTGCATTAATAGTTCTTTCACGTGAGATTTCTGTAACCCGCAAGAATGAGGAATGATTGCTGCTGACCCGGCAGACTTCCGCCCACCATGGAAAGCTCTTTAACTTTATCTTACGAAACTTTCTCCACACATCCGTCTATTCTTGAACATGCCTCCTCACCTCGGCGTAGGAGGATTTAGTGGGCAAATCTGAATGAACTAAATATGAAGACATATTAAGACTTTTTAACCGCAGTTAAAACAAAAGAAATGGCACATACACACTTACTGTGCGTCTCAGATCGAGGTTTATAATTTAATGAGAAATGTTGGATGAAGCTCCATGGTAACACAGATGAAGTGTGATGTGTCCCATCACCCCGCCGCACATTATTGTCACTTTCTCTCTAGGCATCTTCTGCATGGCTTTATGTGTCTCTCTGCTAATTAGCAAGCGGGATTTAATCAACTGCAGCATTTTTATCAAGAACGAAAAGGTTAAAGGTCATGAACCTCACACACGCACTCACAATACTCATGTACACACCCTCTTATGGTTTGAGTGTTTAATAGGTGGCGCCGGTAATGTGTAACTCTGTAAATGAGCGTTTCGTGCGCTAAAGGGCTACAGGTCTCAGGGTGGGATAATGAGATATTCTGTCGGTTTTATTCTTATCAAGCTTGTGTCTAACAGCTTAGGCTCAGTCTGCTGTGAAATGGCCTTAATTTTTGGTTATTTACATAACGTGTTTATATTCTGCTATGGATCTGCCATGCAAGAATAGTATCTATATCTAGCTGTATATGTTTATTAGTGCTGTCAAGCGAATAATCGCCATTAATTGCGATTTAAATTACATTTAAAATAAAAGTTTTTGTTTACATTATATGTGTGTACAGCGTATATTATGTATTTATAAATACACACACATACATGTATAAATCAAAGAAAAAAAAGTTGTTTATATGTTAACTATATTTGTAAATATTATAAATTTTGTATAAATATTATAAACTTATTTAGTATCCAATTAATTGCTCTCAATCGTTTGACAATATATATATATATATATATATATATATATATAACCTAGTGCTGTCAAGGGATTAATCGTATCCAATCGTAATGCAATATTTTATATATCTATAAATATACACATATACAGTAATTTTTTACAAATATTTACATGTATATATTTATATTATATTTTATTATATCTAAATATATTTTACATAAACAACATATTTTTCATACATTTATACATGCATGTGTGTGCATTTATATATGCATAATAAATATACCCATTACACACACATATGTAAACAAAAACATTTATTTTGGATGCGATTACTTGCTATTAATCGTTTGACAGCACTAATCTAAACAAATATAATTGTTTATTTTATTTGTTTCTTTTTTTATTTTAGTAAATAGACTGTATTTGACTCATTAGAATTTCATATTTTTAAAAAACTACTTTTTTTGGCTTGATTATACCCAGAAAGCTTCTTATGCATGTGTTAAATGAAGAAAAAAGAAAACCATGCCTATTAATTTTTCTTCACTAGTACTAAGGAGAGCTGTTTCTGTTCCTTTAGAGTGCTCGCTGTAGCTGGAGATTGGCACAACCCAGCATGCACTGTATTCAGGCTCATTTCCATTTCACACCAGCAGGAGAGAATTCTGGGATGGGGCCCCCTGAGAGTATTTGGAAGTGACACAGCCATTTCTGCACTTCCAGCTCTGTGACAGAGTTAAAGCGGAGAGATGGATAGCCTCCCATAGCTGCATGCTGGCCTGCTGTGTAGAGAGAGAGAGAGAGAGAGAGACTAGCTAGCACAACTCTATTAAAGGACCCTACACACACTTAACAAACCTAATTATTGGTGTTTGCTAAAGCCGATACCGATATCTAGAGTGCATGGTGGTCATATATTGTTGACAATGGAATTTTATATATTACCCTGGCAAATGAGATGTAAACACATTATTATTATTATTATTATTTTTTTTTTTTAAGAAAACGTTGAAAAAAGACTATTTGTATAGTTACTAGACTAAGTGCCATTTTTCTTTTAATTGCTACAACTGATGCAGATAACCAATACAGGCAGATAGCATATTAATCTATTGCTAAGTGTTAAGGCATGATTTTTAACTTGGCAGAAAAAATAAATATTTTTTATTTTGTTTTTAAAATGTGAAAGCCAGTGTTATTTTAGATAAGTAAAATTAAACCATGAAGAAAATAAATACTTAATAATAAAAGTGAAGTAGAACAAATAATTATGTGTCATATGTATAATAATCATATGTATGTGTGTTTATTTCAGCTAGTTACCTTGACAACCTTTGCCATTTTAATTTAGTTTAACTTGAAGTACTAAAAAAACTCAAATAAAAATTAATAAACTGCTGAATAAAAACAAGCAAATCTAAACATAAAATTAAAAATAAACTATATAAACAAATAAAAAATATTAAAAATGACAGAAACACACAACAAAATTACTAAAGATGTTGAAAACTGCTGAAAGCATAATTTACACAGTCATAAGGCAGTATTACAAATCTCTCTTATTTAGCACGGTTGATGCTGATAATCCGATAACTGTCAAATATCGGCCGATATATTGGTCTCTTGCCATATATAATATGCGGCATGATTTTTTAAACATAAAATGGGTGAAAAACACAAGACTTAGAATTTGAACTGGCCTGTATCTACAGACATTTTTATGTTTGATATAGCAGGGATATATTACTATAGAAACACTATCAACACTGTACAGTAATAATACTCAAAACAAAAAGTCTAGATCAGGCTAACATGTGCTTTCTTTGAGACGCAATGCTATTTAATAACATTCTGTGTATTAGTGGTTTAGCTATAGTGGCTGTTGACGAGACGTTTTTGACCGAGAACTACCTCATGATTGCTTTGTAAAAGTAAAATCTTTCATTATTGTCCTCACGCCCCCTGTTTAATCACAGATCGTTGACGAAGCTTCTCCCCTCAGGGAAAACATGGCGAAGAAGCGTTTGTAATGCAGAGGAGCCGTCTGCACTGACGGGGGACAGACCGTCCCCATCTCGCAACTACCTCCCGCTTAACTAACATGTGTCTTTCGTCGTACCTGTCTCATCAGCCGTGATTACGCTGTGCCTCCGTGCAGTTGGTGCGCATTAGGGGAGGGGATGAGAAAATAAACAACTAAGGTGCTTTTCGACTCCGGAATAAGCATTGGAAAAGTGGGTCTGTCAAAGCAGTCACTACGATCTGAGAGGTGTTGACTAATTGCCTGCTAATTACACAGTAAATTGTCTAATTAAGCTGATGGTTAATTAGGGTAAGCTTGCACAGCAAGTCTTGTGGAAGTCGCTCTCTCTCTCTTTTTCTCTTTTTTTTTCATTAACAGAGAGAGAGAGAGAGCGTGTGGCATTCCCAGGAACCTGGCTGTGTAATTGGCGCACTGGCAGTGACTGGCGGTTAACATGACACGGAGAGGCGATAGAAGTAAAGACTGACAGAATCGGGGGTTTGCGGCAAACAGCGCCACTTGTCATTTGTGCAGGGGCCCGAGCCGCGGCCCCCCTCATGTCGCCAACGATGCTGTGACAGCCAACAGCATTGCACTCAACCAGACTCCTCAAAACCAGTTTCTCCTTTTTCTCACCTCACAGTCCTAGGCCTGCTGCTTTTACACCAGATTTTGTGTTTTAATGTGGGAGCCAAAGATTTTTTTTTTATTCGGTCTAGAAGTAAACAATTTTAGTTTATAATAAAGTTAATGAAGTAAGTAAATAAAGTAAAGAAAATATATATGCCTATCAGATTTCAGCGTTAAATCAAGACTTTGACAAACCATGTACATTTTGTAATTCATTTAAATATTTTTACTAAGCCTTTCTTTATTACACAATTATGCTACAATTTTTAAGGTAGGCTAAGTGGTTGCATAAATTTAGTTGAATGTTATTTAACAAAATTTGTTTATTTCAATGTAGCTAAAATAAATTTATTAGAACTACTTACCTTATTTTTTTTTTTAAGTTTAATGAATAATTTTTAATTAATGTGATTGCTCTTTGTAAGTGTGTGTATGTATATATATATATATATATGCAGAATTAAATTATAATTAAATTTTACTATTTAGTTTTTTACAGTTTAATTCAATTTACTATTTATTTGTCATAAATAGTACAGAAATAATTGTAGCAACAGCCAACAATACGTTGTATTGCTCAAAAAGAAAAGATCATGTTACATAACAATATTAGGTAAATTTTTAACCATAAAAAATAAATCAACTTCATGTTTAATTTATAATATAAATTGATAATTAAAAAAAATATATATATTTTTCAATATTTAGATTTTTTTGCAACCTCAGATTCCAGATCTCTGTCAAATATCCTATCCTAACAAATCATACATCAATGAAAACCTTATTTATCTTTAGCTTTAAGATGATGTACCGTATACACTATTTTTTACATTTAATTTCAATTTTTTCATGTTTAGTTTACTTTTTGCCTCTGTAATGAAGTGGCACATTGCTATCTAGATTCAAACCTTTAAATACTTCAATTCAATTTCCTATTCAGATTTCTTTCTGAAGCAAAATTGTAAACCATATTGTCAGAATCAATAGAATGTGCATTACTGCTGGAGCACAACTGTGATTTATGCATTTTGTTTCTACTGTCCATTTTATTTACATTTATATATTTTTCTCAGAACGAGTGCAGATTGAGAATCATGTCGCGTGTAAACCGTGCCGTCTCGTCACTGGCATTTTGTTGGGGGTTATCCTGATAAGAGCCGCCTGAAACGAAGAGACGCGATACACGACAAGGCGATTCCCTCAATCTGTCCTGTCATCTAATCAATACAGACGGAGATAGGAACACAGTCACTGTTCAATCACTGCTTCTTCATGTCGGCCAAGATGCAGTGAATACAGGCAGCAGATCAATTCAGCAAATGTCAAAGGTGAGATCCACAACTTTTAGACAAAGACTTCACGGCTTCTGTAACCTCGCCTTAACTGCCGCATCCGTAGAATGAATGGACAAAGAATCACATTTATCTTTTCCTGCAAGTCATAGGCCAATGTATGAAATATAGAAGCCCGTTTCCGCCAGTGAATAAAAAAAAAAAAAAAAAGGTTATTGCAACTTTTTATCTCACAATTCTGACTTGAAATTGCGAGTTATAAAGTCAGAATTGTAAAGAACTCGCACTTATGACTTTATATCTCCCAGTTGCAAGAAAAAATGTCAGAACTGTGAGATAAAAATTCACAATAACCTGCCACAGTACAGTAAATAAAAAAAGAAAAATTATTGAGACTTTTTATCTCACAATTCTAACTCTCAGACTTGAATGATATAAACTCACAATTGCAAGTTATAAAGTCACAATGGGAGTTTAAATCTTGGAATTCTGACTTTATAACTCATAAAATTGCAATTCTGACTTGTTTTGTGAGATACAAGAGATATAAACTCTCAGTAGCATGTTATAAAGTTAGAATTGTGAGATATAGTCGCATTTCTGAGAGCATATCTTTTTTCCACTCAAAATTGGACCTTATAATTCACATTCGAAAGTTTATATCATGCAATTCTGCCTTTTTTTACATAATTGCAACTGTATATCTCACAATTGTGACTTTAAAGCTCAATTATGAGAAAAAAAAGTCATAATTGTGAGGATAAAAAGTTACTTTTTTTTATCAAATGGGCTTTCATATCAATGCGTTTTCTCTCCCTCAAAAAACAAACAGACAACAAACAAACCCAAAAGGCCAAGAAACAACTGAATAAGAGGTACAGTAAACAATCAAGTTTTGAACACGCGTCTTTTGTGTTCCTTCAGTTTAATTTGAATAAATTATGAACAGAGAAATAGCGCAAGCGTCAACTACAAGTTTATTTACCACTAATAAAAGCAAAGCACAATAGAACAATAGCAAGAAATGACATGTAGAACAACAGTCACAGTCCAGCGATTTGTGTTTATTTAACAAGCAAATTAGCTGACGTGCCGATCGGGGGCTTCGACGCATAAAAAAAAGAGAAGTCCAATCGCCCAGGCTCATTAGCTACAGCTACATGTTTACATTTATAAATATACCCGTTTAATTGGGAGATCAAAGCGCCCCTCACTACCTTTTGCATGGCTGAAAGGGCAAATAAGTTGTGCCTCACAGATCTCTTTAGTCTGCTAATTTGATCAAACTCATTTTCAGTCTTTGGGTGCTTCACTCCCTATAAAGCATGACACCGGTTGGATGAGTGTTGCTTCCTGTGTTTTCATGTTTCCGTCAGTGACGGCTGATGATCAATGAGCCAGGCACTCTGCTTTCTGGTCTATTTGAAGTGCAGCCTACTAAATCTTTATGTCAGCAATTTTAACTGCTTCATATACTTTTATTAAGCACACAGGATGTGTTTGTTGGGTCGTGTGAGCATAATGTTGAGTTGGTTCATCCAGTACTTAAAGCAGACGTTCGATGATGAGCCTCTAAAAGCGTCTGTCGCATTTAAGGATTAGTTTTTGCTGCTTTTAATACAATGAAGATTGAAATTGTTGCAGTAAGAGTATGGATTCTACTGCTGGCCATAAACAAAAGGGAGATTTTTTTTTTTTGCTTTCAGGGTTTTTGTTTGTTTTATCTCTGTTGCCAAATGAGTTTGCTTGAGTTTAAAACATGGTTTAACCAAGCATTTTTGTGTTGTTTTAAATTTCAAGCGTTTTATTAAAAATATGATGCATGTTGAACGACCTTGAACATAATAGTTTATATATGAGTTACTGAACTACAAAACATTCGCAATTAATTTTTTTTTTAAGCATATGATAAAGTGTATTGTTTTTTTGTGTGAAAGGATTAATTGTTACAATATAATAATAATAAATTACGTTGTTCTTAGAATTTGTATTATTCATAATTAACAATGCTTTTCATTCTACAAATTTGTTTTAAAAATGATAATTTCTTAAAATCTCAAAGACATATTATATTATTTGTTTAATTCATATTATCAGTTGTTTAATTCAAATTTCTTAATCTCAGTCACTTCATATATTATATAATATTATTTAATAATAATAAAATTTGTAAAAGTTATTAAACTATCTTATTCTCAAAGTCTCTTCATATAATAAATTACGTGTTGTATATTGCATGATATTATACTATTCATTTTTTTCATATTCATATGTTATAATATTATTTGTTTTATTAATATTCAATTTTAAAGGTTATGAAAATATCTTCAAATCTCAGTTGCTTCATATATTAAAATATATTATATAATATTCAATAATAATTACATTTTTAAAAGATATTAAAATGTCTTAAACTATCAAAGTCTCTTCATATTATATTAAATATATTGTATTGCATGAAAATATACTATTATTTTTTATTCATATTCACTAATATTTCACTTATATTATATTATGTTATGTTGTGTTATATGATATTATATTATATTATATTATAATTCACATTAAATAGTTCATTTAAATAATACAAAAAAAAAATACCAATTTTAAAATATAAAAGGGTACTTCAAGTAGATAATGACATTCATATGAGTTCTGTTTGCAGAAAAGTTTTGGAAATCTTTCCCATAGGTTATAATCCTAGTGTTATAGACATTTAAGATAATGAATCAAAGCCATTGCTGAGACCCTCAATCCAATAACAATTATGTCCAAGTGAATGTTTATTCCTATCGCTGAGGGTGACAAATATATTGCGTGGTCTAATTTCAGACTTGTTTGTTGGCCTGCGTTGAAGGAGGGAAGCCACGGGCCAGTGCTTGTGACTTCCCTTTGCACCTAGAAAAGTAATTGGTGAAAAGAACTAATGACCAAGCTGACAGACAATATCCCTGTTCATTTATCAAACAGGGTTAATATCCTCCGTTCTGACTTTAATTTAAGTCTCTTTCAGGGGAACTGATCTCACGCACTTCTCCGGATTGCAATCATGTTTAGCAGCAGCCTACAGTACCTGTACGCATCATTTCTCCAATAGTAGCTTTTGGTTTGCCATTTTAGTTTTTTCTGTATGTATGTGTAGTTAGGTACTAGATTTATTTGTCTTTTTTTTTCTTTGAAAGAAATTGTGTCCAAAAGCATGCTGTATGAAGTCAGTGGGTTTATCGACTGCATGAGATTCAAATCAATTTTTACAAAACCAACATTCATTTTCCATGATTCAGTGAATGTCATGCTTGCCTCTGTTCCAGAATTGTTCTTCTGTCTTATTTTAAGCAGCATGAGGCCTTGAAACTTAAAGAGCTTTTTTTTTTTTTTTACTGGAGCTGAATTCTATTCATACGAGTTAGTGGAATGAAAGGCAGTTGTGTGGTATTGTGCCTCTTGAGTCCTTTCACTGAAGGAAAGAAAGTTGTCACATGGTTTATCAAGGTTCTGCGAGTGCAGATGTGTCTCTGGGACATTGTCATGGATTCAAGGTTGCTTCGATTTTAAGTGACAGCCATGGAGAGAGGATTACAGCAGCCGTGGAGATCATTGTCCGAAATCTCAGCAGACATGTCATGTGACTCAGCAGATGTGTACATTCAACACATAGACATGCGTGTATGCACTTTCAAATTAGGCTGAGGGAGTTCAATGCGCTCCTTTGAGTTTAGAATGGAAATTCCTAGACTTATAGTTTGTGTAAACATGAAACATACTCGCCGTTATGACACTTGCTTTGCGTTTTTGTTTGTTTTGTGTTTTGTTTTGCTTTGCTTTGTTTTGCTTTTTGTTTTGTTTTGATGTTTTTGATTTCATTATACAAAACATTATTGTTTTTCTTTGCAAAACATTCTTTGTTTTGCGTTGTTGTGTTTTTTGCTTTGCGTTTTTGTTTTGTTTTGCGTTTTGTTTTGTGTTTTGTTTTAATGTTTTTGATTTGTGTTTTAATCATTATACAAAACATAATTGTTTTTCTTTGCAAAACATTATCTTTGTTTTGCGCTATTGTGTTTTTTGCTTTGCATTTTGTTTTGCACTGAAAGAAACTTTTGAAAAAAAAACTGTTTTCTTTTGAGGTTTTAACATGCCATGTTTCACTCATCAGCATGCAAGAACAACATATATAAACACACACACACACATGTTCTTAAAGGCATAGTTCATCCCAAAAGAGACATTTTTTTTCTGTGAAAAACAAACAAAAAATAAAAAAAATTCTGTTCTCAAAGAAAGAAAAATCATAAATATTTTATTTTGGGGTGAACTATACCTTAAAGAGGGTCTAACATCCCATGTTCAAAAAAAAATGAAACATTATGAAAAATAATCATCATTTACTCATTCATGTCATTGCAGACCTGCATTATGGTCTTTCTTCTGTGGAACAAATAAAACATAACTTATAACTTGTTATTACAATGTTATATGGCCCAATTGGCCTTCTAAATCTGTAATGTTCAACAGAAGAAACTCATGCAGCTTTGGAACAACATGAGACTTAATCATTTTTGGATTAGCCATCCCTGGTGAACATAAAGGCTGGAACACCAGAACTCCTGCTTTACGTCTCTTTAAAAATATTTCTGGTGTTCTGTGCGGCTTGGCCTGGGTACGCAGGAGAAGTGAACCAGCCATAGTTTGATTTTTCTGTCATGGCTGTTTATAATGATTAATGTCCCGACTTGGGGCCACTCAGTGTAATTATGGCTCTTCAAGATTTTATTATTTTATTTGTCTGCTCTCCATCCTGCAGTGACTCTAAGGGCCACACAGAAATCAAATACAGGACCAGAGCAAATGTCATCCACAAAAGCATGCCCCTTTTCTGTTTCAGTCATTTTAAATAGATTTTTCTGAAGGGAGGGCTTATCTGAATCTCTTAACTTCCCCTGTCAAATCACTTTTAATTCTTCATGCTAAATAGCAATTATCCATCATGTTTTTAACGCATCTATAGATCATAACAGGAAATATGCACATTCTGTAGTCATTTTGCAGTGTGATGTTCATTGTTATTCTTTATGTTTGTGTGAGTGTGGATCTTGCAAGGGAGACTAATCTCGCAGATCAATTCTGGAGATGCAGGCTGTCTGGAAAGCAGGTACGATCCATGCAGAATGCTGAGCGTTTCACCCAAATGAGTCTATAATGCATTTAACAAGCAAGACTGATGGTGTAATTTGCATTAGAGTAAGGCTTTGTGTTTTGTGTCAAAGTAAGGCTGGCACAACTAGTACAGGTGTTTTATGTGAAATACATAAGCTTAATGACCTGACTTCTTTTACTGAGACAACACAGTGGGATGACAAGGAAAATCTGGGTTTTTAAGTTTAATGTAAAACTGGAAATAAAAGATATTCAAAAAATACTAAATAAATACTTATTGTAGTTCTGTCCTATTGCATAAAAGTTCAAATGAGCAATTTTGTGATATTCAGCGTCAGCTTTTATTCCTGTGAATTTTCATCAGTTATTTATCCAGCGTTTAGTGTCACGTTATCCTTCAGAAATCATTCTAATATGTCGATTTATGCAAATTTGTGCCAATTCGTACTAATTCGTACGATTTGACCACGTGACGGGTAGGTTTAGGGGCAGGGTTATGTTTAGGTCATTCGTACAAATTCATACGAATTGGCATCTCGTGAAATACATATGATTTAAAATAAATCATATGAATTTCGTTCGAGTGAGGTCGTACAGATTTGTTTGAATTAGCCACCTCGTAAAATATGTACGAATTGCCGTGAGATCAGGTTACAGAAATCATTCTAATATGCTGATTTGCTCAATAATTTCTTATTATTATCAATGCTGAAAACTGTTGAACTGCTTAAAATTTGTTAACTGTGATATTCTACATGATTATTTTAATGTATTGTTCAAAAAACAGCATAATTTTAATTATATTTAGCTTTTAGTGCATAAAAATGCTACATAATTGCTAAGTAAAATAAACAATTTCTTCCAAGACAAAATTCTAAAAATTAAAAAATATCTAAAATATTTCTTTTAAGAAAATGCAAAAAATAAGCATTTTCTCTGTGGTCTCATCATTTTTCCTACCTTTTTCCTCAGTATTCTAGTTTCGTTATGTCTCACATTTCAACACAGTCTCACGAGCAATTCGTACATATTCGTACGAGGTGCCAAATTTGTGCCAATTCGTACGATTTGGTTTAGGGGCAGGGTTATGTTTAGGTCATTCGTACAAATTCATACAAATTGGCATCTCGTGAAATACATATGATTTAAAATAAATCATATGAATTTCGTATGAGTGAGGTCGTACAAATTTGTATGAATTAGCCACCTCGTAAAATATGTACGAATTGCCGTGAGATCAGGTTACACATTTATGTATTAAACACTTCCGCTGGAAAGCTTTGACCACATTTGCTCTGATTGAACCTTGTTTTTTTTTTGTTTTTTTTAGGATTGCACCATTAAATGTCTTGCCAGCTCGTTCTTATGATCCAAAGTGACAGTAAGAAACTGCGTGCCTTTACCCTGCAGTTGTGATCTTCTGAAATAAGACAATAACTGCAGGATGCTGGATCGGAATAGCAAAGCATTTGATATGGTATTAGTTCAAGCCTGTGGTTTAATGTGCGGGATTATCGGCCATTGAGCAGTATATTCCGCACTTGATCTCCCCTGCGTGTCTAGAGAGGAGGAGAGCAAGAGATAGATGGGAAACAGCGGCATGCATCTTCCGCGGGATAATGAAACGTGTAAGAAGAAATAGATATTCCGTTGCTGCGTTTCAAAGGTGGTTTGAAAAACATGCGAAGATATGCAGATGATCGCAGTTAACGTCAGTGCAGTAATGAATTATGATTGTTTGATGATCGCACTTCCAGACTCTATTTCTTGTGTGCAGTCTGTTCGCGTGGCAGTGTGAGGTCAGAGTACAGTATATTCTCATTAGTATGTAAAAGCGTGTGGACGCGGGTTGTGATGTTAGCACGAGTGTGTGAGCGTGGCGGTGTAGACTGCTGCATTTTGATTAGTAGTTCTTGCATGTGTCCGCTTCTGAAAGCCTGTTTGTTGTACAGGAGGATTAGGGGCCTGTTGTGCTGTGATAAAACATTGTTAGCTCAAAAACACACATGAAATGGTGAGTGAGACTGAGCTGCTGTACTGAAAAAAAGGGGGGAAGATGGTCCTTCCTGCATTTCCTTTACTGGTCGCAGTCTGCGAATGGTCAGAAGGACCCCAAGTGGACTGAGTCCTTAAAAAAGCCAATAAATAGCCATGTAAAGTGGGGTCTAAAAATTTAAATGCTTGCTTTGGCATTTTTCATGATTAACGTAAACATACAAACCTGAATGACTTGCTTGAGAAGAACAAAAATGGGGGATGTTTGTACATTTTCACTGCTAACCACTTTAATACAATAAAAGTGAATAAAAGCATGCAAAAGTGGTTTGCACCAATGTTGTTCTTTTGAGTTTGGATCTTTTTCATGAATCAGTTTGTCCAGTTCACAAACCAGTGTAAATGATTAGTTTAATAATTGGGTCATTTTGTTGCTTATTAAGTGATTCAGTTAGTCAGTGGTTTATTTGATTCAACTGATCAGATTCACAAAACCGGTCTGAATTGCATGTTTACTAATCGCATGGATTCAGTTTTTTTGGAGTCAGATCTTTTCAGTGATTCAGCTGATCAAATTCACAGAATCGGTTTACTTATTCAAATCTTCTCAATTATATTTGGTCTGAATTATTTGTTCACTAATTGGACTGTTTTGTTTCTTTTAGGACAGATTAATTAAATGCAAGATTTAATCCAGCTAACAAAACCAGTCTGAATAATTTATTTGATTTCTTAACTGATTTGTTTCTTTTGGGTCAGATCTTCTCAGTGAATCAGTTTGTTGAGTTCACAAACCGTTCTCAATGAGTCAGAATTGCATATTTACTAATCACACTGATTCAGATTTTTTTGGGGTGAATGGACTCATCCGGTTTGTTTATTCAGATTGGATTCTTTGGATGAGTCATTTGATGCAGTCAAAAAAACAAGTCCGAATTAATTGTCCCAACTACTTGTTTTCTTTGTGTGAGATATGTTTTGAATTGATCCAGTTCACAAACCCAGTCTGAAAGCTTTGTGCACTAATTGGATAGATTTGACTCTTTTTGTCAAAGTATCTGAAGATCCAGTCCAAAAATCTGAATGGTTTATGGACTCTAGTGAACTGATTTGGGTCTTTCCATTCAGTTTTTTTCAATAAGTTGATCAAATTTACAAAACAGGTGTGAACGATACTGCTTGACTGATTCAAATCAGATCATTTAAATGAATCAATTAATCCAGTTCAGAAAACCATTCTAAAGGATTCATTTGTTTTTAAGTTTAAAAGCTACAGTCTCCATTCATTTATTGCTAGTAACTAACTAGTAGAATTCTAATTTAAGAAATATTTATTCCTTAGTTTTTATAATTTCAATTCTGTTCAAAAAATTTGGAAAAAAGGGAACAAATCCTAGATTTATAATGTGTTTTCAGATATTTGGACCCTACTGTAGGTTAAAACAGAAGTCCATCCCGGGCAGGTTTTATCCCGTCTTCTGCTGGCTGGTGGCAGTCATGCATATTAACACTACGGTCTGTGTAGAGGAATGAATTTACGTCTTATGTCCATCGGCGCTCATCTTTGGGAATCCAATTTGCATTGCGATGCATGCTGGGAAGGAGAGAATGGGAAAGCGCGCGTGTGTATGCGTGCGTGTCTTATCTCCCGTCGCTGCGTGAGGCACCTGTTTCAGCATGCCAGACCTCTGTCTTTGGGTAATTTTCATGGTTTCTAGTTGCTTAATATTAAACGTCTTGTTCCACCCTCGCCTGATAATCCAAAGCGCCGGCAGCCAAATGTTCCCTGGTCATGGCTTCATTAAATATAGACTTACAGATTGGCCTGGAGCTCATGGGATGGTTGTCTGAATTCCCAACAGAGTCTTCACTGGAGGGCCGCAACACTTTCATTAAAGAGGGAACGTCTTCATCTTCAACCACAAGCCATGTATGAAAATGTCACTCGTCAGACAGAACTCACACACTTGAATGTTCGAATATACCTGAAGAAAATATGTGCTATAGCATATTGGAACTGTTGAATTGTGGTCCGAACAGAAACTCATCTTATCAATGATGAACTGAAATCAGAAATTGAAGTGTTGCGGCTTTTATTCCATGTGTGTTTGTTAGCTTTGAGTTCATTTGCATGTGTACTCCTAAACAATACATTATTAGCAGTAGTAGTAAATAGTATTATTAATGTAAATTAGAATGAAAATGAAAATATTGAAAATGATTAATGATTATGGACGTTGTCCATCTTTTTTACAGTCTATAATATTTTCATCTCTAGATGTGGCTCATGTCATATGTTGGCTTTTTTTTGTTTAGTTTTTTCCTGTTTTATCTAAAGCCTGTGCACACCTTTTCTCAACACGCTGCATTATTTGAGGTGTCATTTACGTCCAAAAGCTACATGTTTAATAATTTCGTAGTTGGACGTTTGTTAAAATACCTGTGCATGAGTATGGGCAATAACAATAATGATTTAATTACTTGCAAGCATGAGAAATAAAAAAAAAAAACTTGTGGAAAAATTAATTAATATGAATTAAAAATGCGTAATGAATAATACAAAAACAAACCACATATTTGGAGCCTCACTTCTAAATCAAATTTGTGCTAATTAGATCACATTTTCAATGAAAGTTTCTTCTCTCTGTTGCTTGAAAAGGGCTTGAATGTTGTAAAATGAAGTTTGCATGCCATTATTGTAATTGTTCTGTAAAGGCGTAGGTTCTAATTAGGATATGCAAATCGTCCTCTCACACTGGTAAATTATGATGGATGGTTTATCAGAGTTCAAAGGATTAAGCTGTCACTCCCTTTTGTTTGTTCTGTTGAGTTTATCGGTTCAATTTTCACAGCAAGAGAAGACGAAACACAGAATGTAATTTCTTAACCCTTTAGCCTCTTAGTGCCGCGGTTTTAGACACATTGGATTAAAACGAGTCCCTCTTTGTCTTTAATTAATGACGCTTGCTAAGGATTAGAAAAAACCCAACTAACCTTCTGTATGAAACGTCAGCGCATATCTGGTCCCACACACCGCTTCTGCTACGACCATGAATGATATTCTGAGAGCAGAATATTATTAACTCTCAGAAAACCACACTCTCTTAAAAATAAAGGTTCGAGACCGTACATGCCAATGAAGAAGCTTTATTTTTTAAGGGTTACTCCATTCAAAATTAAAATTTTGTCATTAATCACCTACCCCATCGCGTTTCAAACTTCTAAAAGCTTTGTTTTTCTTCGGAACACAATTTAGATATTGTGAATGAAAACCAGGAGGCTTAAGACTGTCTCATTCATTTCCAAGTAATGAACACCGTCAAGGGCCCAGAAAAGTATACTATGCTATACGTTGCCGCTAGGTGCGGAAATTTGGTTTTCTTTCTGTACAAAAAGTATTATTGTATCTTCATAAGGTTACAGTTGAAACATTGATGGCAGATAGACTATTCTGATGATATCTTTCATACTTTTCTGGATATTGCTTTGGAAATCAATGGGACAGACACTCCCGGTTTTCATCCAAAATATCTAAATTGTGTTCTGAGGACGAACAAATCTTTTATGGGTTTGGGACGACATGGGGGTAAGTGATTAATGAAAACATTTGTATTTTTTGGGGGTGGAGTAAACCTTTAACTGTAACATTCTGTTCCTGTCTTGTCTCGTGCCCCCCATTTCTTTGTGTATTTTGGTTTAGTCCTGTCATTTTGGTTTCTCCCTCATCAGTTTGATTGTGTCACCTGTGTTGTACACCTGCCCTCACTTTTGCCTTTGATTTGTATGTGTTTATATACCGTTGTCTTTTCGTTTGTATTCTGGTCCTGTTGAAGTAATGTGGTAATGTGATTTGTTTTCTCCGTGTGTGTGTAACCTTTTCGCTGCCCCGTCAGCTTTTGTTTGCTCTGGTTTTTGTGATTAAATGTTTATTATTTGCAACTCTCGAGTCCTCCGCTCTTTGGCCACAGAGAGAGATCTGCCACACACACCTCGAGTGAGAGAACTCGCCGCCGCCCGCATTCGTTACATTAACAGTGTATGGTCTTTTAAAAAGAAAGGTTCTAAAAGGTTTTTGGTAACACTTCAGAATAGGGGGATTAAGAATAATGCATTAGTTAAGCATTAAGTAATGGTTCATTTGTTCACAATTAAGTATTAGTTGAGCAAAACACACTAGTAAGTAATGATTAACCTAACATTTTAAGGGCCCGATTTATGCATTAGTTAAGCATAAATAAACTAGTAATCTATGTATGTCTTTAAAATTACTAATTAATTGTAAATAATGGCTAATATGCCCTTATTATATGTTCAGATAATCCTTAGTTATATGCGTGTTCATGCTTAACTAATGCATTATTCGGGCCTTTAAAATGTTAGGTGAATCATTAATTACTAGTGTGTACTAATTAACCATTGTGAACTAATTAACCAGTAATTAATTCTTAACTAATGCATTATTCTGGACCCTTAAAATAAAGTGTTACCAGGTTTTTTCGATAGAAGAACCATTTTAGTTCAAGTGAACTGTTACTAAAAATAAATGTAAGTTATCCAAAGAACCTTTTGTGGAATGTTACATTGAAAATTGTCTTTATGGAACCATCAATGCTAATAAAGTGCTAAAATAAAATAAAATGCTTTTATTTGTGGGCAATAGTATTTTCACTGAATACAAGGTTTTTGAATGTTCTTTTTATGTTCTACACAAGATCTGCTCATTGAAAGGTTCTTCAGGGAACCAAAAATGGCTCATCCCCTGCATCGCACAAAAAAAACTGTAAATATAATATCAGTTTGTCATTTACACAGGTTTGAAATAAAACACAACAGAATTCTTGGCTCAATCCCCAGAAGATGCATCTACATTGGTGAGAGCATCAATTCATTGGCTTGGTTCAACCTCATATTAAGGGCCAAAGCCATTAGCCAATAGTGGTTCACTGGATGCCACGATCCTTGCGACTCTGCCAGCTTCATTAGCTTGGCTTCTAATTTACTGCGTGGACTGATTACTGTCCGGCCACGATGACCTGTACTCTATACATCCAATCAGTGATGAATATTATAGCGGTTTGGCAGGGAGTCCTGTGGGACTCTAATGCCAAGAGATGAATTTTCAACCCCAGCTTAATGTAGTACAGAGAACATCTATCAAGGCTCGTGGGCATGCTGGCACTTTTGAGAAAAGACAAGCCTCTGCTACATGTATAAAATGTAGTCTGAGAAAGTGTGAGGAAGGGAAGATATTAGTGCGAACTGATGGATGAATGACTTTATTTTGTAATGTAAAAACCAATTTTTTGTGGTTCAAGTAGACTTCATTTTCCCTACTGCACGGCACAATTTCAAACGTGTATGATTAAATATGAATTTAGCTCCACTTCAAAGCCCCCTGGGAAAGGGAAGGAGAAATAACACTATTGAATTTGTGTCATGAATTTCTGTAGAATATGGCCGTAATTGTCTTCTTTATGTTGTTCTACACAGAAATTATAGCCGCGGAGCATATTTTATAGCAGTGGAGACTGTCGGGATAGTCGGAGCGAGGCGAATTTGTAGGTGTAGGTCTTTTCCCTTAGTACGCTAATTATTAGCAGCTAATGGAGGTGCCGCGAGGTCACGTACCTCCGAAGGAGTCTTTGATCTGAAAGGTAACTGCTTAAATCCAAATCTCTCTTTTTTTTCCCTTTGTGCAGGATTTGGTCACCAATGTGTCTCCACGTATTGTGCGTGGAACTACTTCCGGACCGCTTTTTGGGCCCGGGCAAGGCTCCTTCCTGAACATTGAGCTGATCAGCGAGAAGACGGCTGCCTATTGGTGCCAGAGCGTGACGGAACTCAAAGCCGACTTTTCTGACAATGTAAGTTGGACAGAAGCTGTTTGTGGTACATTGTATTGAGAAAATAGACCAAGGAGATTCACAGCAGGGCTACCTAGCGTGACACGTCAAAAATAGAATGCACGAGTCCGTCAAAATGTCATGATGTGTCACAGTGTTGACAGTCCCTGCTAGTTAGTGATGTGATTTTTAGGGATTCTTTGCTAGTTGGACAAAGTGTAAGAATATTAAAACATTCAGCTTGAATTAGATTCTTTAACCAGAGCATCTGCTGTTTTATTTCTACATTAATGAATATAAATATGCACATGAACATGTTGAGAAGCGAAAATTGTCTGCACAATGTATGGGAGGAGGTCTTGGTAAAAATCCGCATGGGACTCTCTGTGGTAGCTAGTTATTTTCAATTTTTCCTCAGTGGTTTGGCTCTGAAGTCATAAAATTTGAATATGATTTCAATATTCATTTCTCATTGTTCCATTTATTATTCATAGTAATGTGATCCTCATGTTTGTTAATGAAATCCAAATATTTATGATGTGAGCTAGCTCCATCCATAAGTACATTTTTTTTTTTTATTCAGCCGTCGTAACGGTGCAGCAGGAGCGGCATATGCTTGCTGAAATTACAAAATGACAACTCATTTGTTCACTTCTAAGATTCTTGTATCTGGGTTTCTTTTTGTGCTCAAGAAATATCAAAGGATTAATTGATTTCTGCAGGACATTCTGACGGCAATCACGGGCAGCACTAATGGAAGTGATGCCCAGCATTCACTGGGGCGGCTTTTGTACTGAGGATGAAAGCAGCAGAGATGTATCGCTTCTTTCTGAAACAAGGTGAAGAGAGAGTAGAGAGAGAAAAAGAGAGAAGCTTCTTTTAAAGGCCCCGACTGAGCTGAGATATGCTTTGCTGCTGTAGCACCTTAAGAAATTGCTTAAAGAGCGTATTTTCTGTAAAAAAAGAGTTGAACTGACATATTTGTGTGCCATGTGTGTAGGGTATTTTTGCTAGTTTCCTGAAAAAAGAATGAATGTACAAACTGTAATATATGTATCTCTCTCTCTCTCTTTCTCTCTCTCTCTCTATATATATATGTATATATATATATACATACTGTATATGTGTTCTGTTTATATGTTTTCATAAGCTCAGTATCCAAATATGAAGGTAATATAAGCGGGGAGTAAAAAATGGAATATTGATTATTTTAATAAAGTCTTCATGTCACACCACAACTGAGGTTTAAAAATCTGATCGAATTTGAAACCATCAGGCTGGTGAAAATTGGACTTGCTTTTTCGGGGTCCAAAAAATCAGAACAACTCAGAAAAAAAAAACAACACAAAAATTCTGTCTCTAAACCTTCCATTAAACAAAAGATTGAATGCTTGTTTTTATGTTCCTTTTAAGTACCTATTGTCGTACCATCGAATGCTTTGAGCATGTTGTTAGCACGATTATAGTATCTGTTATTAAATGAGTCATTGGGAGAGGTCGAGCTGGCGAACTTTCTGCTTGCTTTGGTTCTTGCGCAATTCATAGATACCAATCCTTCACATGTACACCCACTGCGCTAAAATGCTCTCTTTACCGTTCCTAAATAAGAAACCTCATCAGGATGCTGCTCTGGCCGTTGTGGCTCTGAACTGGACAAATTGTGGTTAGCCGTTATCAGCGCTTCCATTTTTCCCCATTATTAGGAAACGGTCACAGCACTGCGTTGGAGAATCAGCGGGAATCATCGCTCCACATGTTCTCATATGGCCTCCAGGTGACTCATTTCCATGGAGACACATTGTTAGAGTGTAAGGTGGGTTCGGAGGCGCTCGCCCGGAGGGAGGTTATTGAGCTTATAACCAGGTAATCCCTGATCTTCCTCGAACCCTGCAGCCTCGGCACCGGTTAATGTGACGCTGCGGCAGGAGGGCTCAGGCTGGATTGGTGTTAATAAACTTAAAACTGGATCCCTCTCCAGCTTCTCAAGGGCTGTTCTGCAATAACGTGACGTTAAAGCAAGCAAAGGTCAAGCCCAAATCAAAACAGAATACCGGCGTTGTGTATAATAACCAAAATGAAGCCTGCAGCATTGATCTCTTCGTCTTCTTTAGCGACCCCGCTGTTGATCGCCGATGGCCTGAGGTTTATGGTAATATTACCAAACACTATTTCAGGGTGTATCAAATATCACTTATATGTCAGTGTTGTACTGTAAATCTCGGCGGTAAATGTCAGAGTGCTTAACTTTATTTGCCCCCTAAAACTTGGCAATATTTTCTGCTCTCGTGTAGGTGGGCTAAGCTTAGCGCCTAACTGCCTGCTGCTTTTGGGAAAGCGTAATGCCCGAGAGATTTATATCTAGCGGAAATTTGTCCCGGGGGGACAACACAGCCTCCAAGTTTAATATCCTCCCATGAAATCAGTTTTCTCCGAGTCTCCCCGGACTCCTGTTCTCCTGTTGTTAGCACCAATCTTCACCGTCCCCCGCGCCACCCACCTCCACCTCATCAGCGGCAAGTGTAAGTCATGGACATCTGATGAGACAAGAGTTTAGATGTAATCGCGTCGTTGGACCAAGGAACACAAGATAGGCTGGCCTTCATTGCAGGGTCTTTCTCCACATCTCTGCAGCTATTAGGCACATAATGGAATGTGGCCACATATGCGGTTAGATTTTTCCTGGAGAAATATCACAACCAGGGACATAGTGCGCTGAAATGTTGATCTGGTAGCTACTCTTTCCTCTCACTAGTGTGGGCAGAAAGTCCATCTCTAGAGAATTGGTGCTATGGTACGCTCGGTACGGTTTCAAAAGCTTTTAATGTCGGTGATTACTGAAAACCAGGAGTTGTTTTTGAGAAGCAGACCTTCTGTAACCTGTTTTATGACTGGCTTATTGTGTGTCCGAAGAAAAAAAATAAACAACAAACGGTGCAGACTAATCCAGCAAATGCTCCTGCTAAAACCCTGCTCTGGGGCTTGATACTGTTTTAATAAAGGCGGCGCAACAGTGGATTTGTCCTGGTCTTGTGAATTATAAATATTGATTTTGTGACTTTGAGGGTTGAGGAGAAGGCAGCAGCTGCTTTTTAAAGACAAGATAATGGCCTTCAGATCCATTTTATAATGTGCTGAAATGGGACCTTGATGGGGAAACCTTTTGTACACAATGAAACGGGCCTCTGTTAAAGGCCACAAGGTGAGACAAAGAAAACCTGTTCTTGAATTCTGTCCATGCTGAAATCTCTCTCTCTCTCTTTTTCTCATTCTTCTCTCCCCCATAGATTGTCATATCCAGCATAATGTGCAGCTACAACAAAGCTGATTGGACCGAGCTTGCCAAAATGGCAGAGGTGAGTCTTTGTTATGCTAATTTGTGAACACACACAGTTGTGAAATAATAACCTCTTCCCTTAGGGATAATTTGGCTCTTTTGATAACACCGCATGTGTACCCACGCCATCGCATACTGTCCTGTACCAAACTGCAAAACCAACATTTACTGTTATCCAAAAAAAAAGCCCTTTATTGAATCACTGGCAGCTAATCCTGGATCTAAAGTAGGCTACATTTACGGGAAATGCTCTTCGGAAGCAACTAATCTGATGTTGCCAAGAAGCTGAGAGGGATGAGACAGAGGATGCCAAGGAGTGAGCCACTGATGGTTGGATGAGATGGGAGGAGAGATGGAGAGGGGGAAGGAAGGATGGATGAGAGAAAATAAGAGGACTTCCCAGACCAGACATCATCAGGCCGGTCCATCTGTGAGAATGGAGTTGTCCAGATCCCAGGATGTTGCAGTGAAACTAAGCAGCATCCACCCCGAAATGCTTTTAACTGCAGATGGCTTCAACCCCTAAAAAAGGCGACTGCAGTATCAATTGTAAACAGTCTCAAAAATGGCACGAGCATCAGCTTATGTCTACCTTAAAACGTCATCAATTCCAAAATGCTATCAACTGCAGAAGGCCTCAATCCCAAAAAGGGATCTGGAAACTGGCTTCAGCTCCAAAACAGCCGTGACTGCAAAAGGCAGCATAAACTTACTTCTATCTGCCCTCACTTCCAAAAAGACATCAGCCCTGAAATGTTATCAGCTTCAAACAACATTAACCTTGATCTGCAAAAAGCGTTAGCTCCATGTGGTTATAAAGTGATGCATTCTGGATCCATTCCCTTGTAATGTACTTCAACAATTTCAAACTTTATGAATGATTATGTTTTTTAAGTATGTGTAAGGAATTATAGCTTTTATTAAAGCGTGCAGTGTCATCTCAGTATCGATTTGAGAGAGAATCGTGATGTATTCGGAAAATCCCAGAATCTATGCAGAATTGCAATGCATCGATTTATTTACTCAGGCCTACCAAGTCGTCATAAACTCAAAAGCAGCATTCAGTCCAAGCACCATAACCCCCAAAATGCTCACAGACAGCTCGTCGTCACCCAAAATAGCATCAACCCCAAGCTCCATCTACTGCAGACAGACAGTTCCAATTCAGTTTGCGAATTTGCATTGAATTTGAATTGTGGTTACACAATTTCCTTCTAATTCACACTCATACTGTAAACTGTAAGTTATGTATAACACTTACTACACGCATAAACACAAACATTTTGTAGAAGCGACAAACCTAGTTATATCTACACACCATGCACACACACGCATTTTGAGTTATAAACACAGGCCTTGATACTTTAAGTGGAAATAGAGAAAGACAGTGGAGTGACCCCGGGATTAATCATAGTTGACTTGCAGATCTCAGGCGCTTAATTGTGCAGAGAAAATGGCTGAAAGTAAACAGTCTGTATGTCAATGTGTTAATTCTGCTATCGATTACATCGACGCGTCGTCCTATCCTCTCTCTCACCTCATTAAACCGGCCTGTCAAACCCACCCAAAACCCTCTTTTACTAACGGCAAAGATGGACATCTGGTATTTCCTGGCTCCCCACCCCCCTCCATATTACTGTCATTATGTATTCGCCTGACATCCCCTGTCACCGGAGCCCAGGTACATTTTGCATATTGTGTATTCATAAGGCAAGCTGATGTTGTAAAGTACGTGAGAACATCGCTTCAGGGTACGACTGCCGTGTCACACCACACTTCACTTCACGCTTTAAGCTTGAAAAAAATCCCCAACAAAACGAGCACAGGACTGATTTGATGGTCTTGCTCTTTTACCTATATTGGATGAAAGTGAAAGCATTGATCTGTTGTCAGAGATGAAACGAGAAAAGGATGAGCAGGAGATACGGACGATCGGGGTGAAGCGGTGAAAGACCGTTTGTCTTTGGACCTCGTCTGGCGCCGTGGGTTTTAGTGGTCTGTGAACTCCTCTGTGGTCTGAATGCCTCGTCTTTCTCGCGTCTGCTGTTTAGCTACCTGTGCCAGCAAATATGAAATAAAGGCTCAGTTGCCATGGCAACTCCGTTTTCAAAGAGAATCAACCATTCATTCCCACTTTGAAATCTAAGGGAACACTTAACACTGTTCCTCGCCTAAGGATACTACTTAAAAGTTTTTTTTTTTCATGCTTTCTTTCTCTCTCTTGCATGCCCATCTCTCTCTCTCTCTCTCTCTCTCTCTCTGTGTGTCATCCAGACTCTCTCTCTTTTCCCCTCACAGAAGTGTCAGTCTGAAGTAAACCATTCTACTTGCAGCCGCCACCTCTCCTCAGCTACTTTCCCCTCCATAAAATCACTGCCTTTGAGAGAAATATTACATCATAACGATGTGCCTGAGGCTATAATTCATAAATGTCAAAGTCTCTCCGTGAGCTGTTCCTATTTTATCCAATTGAAAGTTGGCAGAAGAAAAAGGAACAGTGGATTGCAGATAAATGGCTAAAAGCAGACCCAATAATAAGTGCGCAATGTGCGGTTGTCCGTGAGTGGCATAGCTACGGAATCTGTGAATACGTGAATTTAAACTAATAAAAGCCTCATTGCTGTCACTCAAATGCCAGATTCCCAGGCTGCACCTCTGCATCTGTCTCTCGCTCCAAATATGAGGGTGTTAAAAAACTAATAAAGTGTTTTCTATCTATCTATCTATCTATCTATCTATCTATCTATCTATCTATCTATCTATCTCTCTATCTCTCTATCTATCTATCTATCTATCTAAAAACAAAATTAAGCTAAAACAATCAGGGTGTGGGGGTATCTATTTATGTCTATATCAGCGCCATGTATATGACAGTTATGCTACACTAATAAAACATGTCAGATCATTAAAATAGTAATATAGCGAGGAGCTTTATTCTCATAGGTTTTGTTGACTTCATTCATTACTTCACAGCAGAAGCCGTCACTGGATACTATTTCAGTTTCACTCAGGAAGCATTATATTTTGCCATCTGTGCGGCTTTATCTGTCTGCCTTGACACATGTGCTCCGCTTTCTCTTCACACTGACCCTTCCTCGTTCATGACACCTCTCCTCCTCCTCCTCCTAAGCTTTCATCCTTCTATTTGATTCTAATCCTATTTTCAAGTGTTTAAGGAGTTTGCATGCATTTAGAGAACTCAGATAGTTTGCAAACTAAAGAAAGCATTTGAATAATAAATATATCAGAAGCTCTGACCAATAGTACCAATAGACCAACAGCACAATATGAGAGAAATTACTATGTATTGGTTATATATTAAAGACCAATGTGAAAAGCAAATCTCAGTTTTGTTTAAAACTATTCAGGTTTACAAGTAAACAGTAATAGCTGATGAATAAACAAAAGCATTTAAATCTAATAATGCAAAACCCTCAAAGAAGTCTTTTAATAACTTTTCTAGTCTTGTCATGTTTTGTGGACTTTCTGTTACTGTCACCGATAATCCTGGCACTATAGTTACTAGTGCTAGTAAATAACAGTAGAAGTAGCATAAATCCTGAAAAAGGCTGAAGGAAATAAAGAGATGTACCTTCTGTGGGCTCAGGCATGGCTGTGGCTGCGTCTTGCTTGTCTTCCTTCGACTGACAGCTTGTGTCACTTTTTTTTTGCTTTTTATTTCACAGTCCCTCGGTTATTCAAAGCATTCAGGGAACTCAAATTACCCACCAAGCAAGGAGAGAGCGGGAAGGAGGGAGACAAACCAGGGGGAGAGAAGAGAGAAGCAGTGACACTCGAAACCCCTCCCGGATTCTCCGAGTCTGAGAGGAAAGTTTGGAGAGATGGAGGGAGAGCCGAAGATGAGGGACGCGACACGAGTGTTTGCTGACAGACGTGTTAAGGTGTTGTTATTTTACAGAGGGTTTTACACCAGCTAAACAGAGTGCCTTGATGCCGCTCTTTCAACACCCTTTCTTACGAGCGCATCACAATGTTTTTTCAGTTGTGTCCATGTTTTTGATGCAATCTGCTGAGTTTTCCTAGTTTTGTGCATATTTGCTGGTTTTAGGGTGGTTGCTCAAGCATTTGCACACAGTCGTTTACACACACACCTACAAAACAATCGTAACATAATATACTGCATCATATATAATACAATATATAGTGTTACAACTACTTTGTTTTATTCTTTATTCATTGAACAGTTTAGATTTATAACTCTTTGCAACACACACGTATATATATATATATATATACACACACACACACACACACACACAGTGTATATGTACTGTTTAGTTAAAATCATCAATCATTCATATTTATAAAACATATGTTAAAATGCTTTATATTTTAAATTCATTTTAAATAAATACATATAAATATATCATAATATTTACATTTATTATTAAATATTATAATTTATATATAGAGTTTTTTCTTCTGTATACAGTATACCTAAACATATTTTTTTTTAAATATGTTCAATCTTTTAAAATATTTATTTTTATTAAACATATGTTATTTATTTTTATTAAACATATAATATATTTATATTTAACATGTTAAATATTTATAAAAATTTTGTTTAAAAATATTTGTTATTTTTAACATTTATTTGAATATGATAAATATTTATAGTAATTTATTTATAAATATTTCCTTTATATATTAACTATTATTTAATTTTTACAAGTAATAAAAATACAACAGACTACTCCATATAATATATTTCAGTATACAGTAAATTTAAAAAGTGTTTTTGAAAACATTATTTATTAAAAATAAATACATCAAAACATTTAAATGAATTCGTTATTTTTATCATATAAGTAAGTTCTTACTATATTATTAATTATTATTAAATTATATTGCAAATCTATTAATTTTTATTTGTAACATTTACTTTAAAATGATGTATGCCTGAACACTTACTGTTTTCAGACAGGTTTCCTCCATCAGTTCACAACAAACTCTCTCTCTCAGGACGACACATGAATCTTGTCTTTCTGGACGCAGACTCAGTTTAGATCGTAATAAACTGATCTTTAACTACTATTTTGGCTTTT
This sequence comes from Enteromius viviparus, assembly GCA_032353835.1. NCBI lineage: Eukaryota > Metazoa > Chordata > Actinopteri > Cypriniformes > Cyprinidae > Enteromius > Enteromius viviparus. The sequence continues at coordinate 58,951 of JAUCNO010001905.1, forward strand.
GCAGCTTCATTCCTGTATAATCCCATGGGAGTTTGATACTCAACTCATATTGCCAGACTCAAGCTGATTTTATTAATAGAGTCTCATCCCATATCTGGCTTGTGTATCAGGATCACTGCAGGAGTGAAGAGACACAATCTGAACTATCTGTCTAATGACATCACTGGTGTTTAGTTGGCTTATACGCACCATGTGCATCTGAGTGACAATCGTACTGAGTTGCAGCATGTGACCTGTGGTTATTTTTATTTATTTCGTTTACATTACTGACTTACATTACATCAACAGGTAATTAGTAAATGTCAGTGTTCATTTGTTCCTCATTTTATCATGAATGTTATTTCTCTACAGTAATATTAAAGACTGACAGTGTTTTGTGATTGCTACATTTTATTAATGTTTTAAAATGTCCAATATATTAAACATTTTGTGCATAATGTATTATAGGCATTTTTAAATCATTACATATATATACAATCAGATATTTATGCAATTCAATTGCGTTCATTTATGTTTCTATTTATTTAACATCTTTAACATTTCATCACAAATTATGTGTTTTTATGTACTGCAATAATTATGTAATTATATTCTAAACGTGTTTGGATCCTTTGTTTTGTTTTCAAATGTAATCATACAAACATTCTATTAGTGTTTTTGTCTACCTTGAAATTTTTTACTTCAATGTTTTCTTCAATATTTGTGGTGGGCTATTTAATCTCTCTCTCTCTTTGTCACACACACACAACGTTTATAAGTTGCAAGATCCTGGAACATGAGGTATATCTTTTTTATTTTTGTTATTGTTATATATTTATTTTTGTTATTGTTATATAATATATATGTTGTTGTTATATTTGTTATATATTATTTATAAAAATTGATATATATTATTTATTAAATGGGATACAAAATCTTTTCAAAACTAAAAAGCCATTAAGATTCAAAGTTTAAGAAAATAAATAAATAATAATTTTAAAATAATAATAATGAGGTTTCAGTCTCGGACAAAGGTGAAGAATACATACAAATAAAATGTATTTTATTTTTCTTATAATTAATCATTATTATTGCCTCTATATATATAAATCATGTATTCTACATTTATTTTTATTTACTACTACTAACAACGTTACTACACTAATTATTATTATTATCATCTTTATTGTGCCATATTGTTACATACAAACATGTAGCCCTTTAGTGCAAACAAACATTTTGTTTCGTGTATTTTAAATCGATATGCTAATCAGAGATATCCTATATCCTAGTTTCCGAGATATATAATTCCCATCTGATTTCTCATTCCGTGTCAATTAAAAGCGGAAAATCCCGACGCGAGCCGCAGGACCTCGTGGCGCAACGGTAGCGCGTCTGACTCCAGATCAGAAGGTTGCGTGTTCAAATCACGTCGGGGTCATGCCTTTCATCTTTACTTCCTGTACTAATACTTCGAGTATGCTTATGAAATTTGATCACATATTGTCAGAAGGCCAAAATAATAATATTACTGATTATTGTATAAGAATTTAAAAAAGACAATATGATGGACAACACACAATCATCTATAAAGTTATTTCCATCCGGAAATTATAACACATCTGCACATAGTTTACATTTCCAATGCATCTTTATGTATAAAATTTAGTTTATTTATATATACAATTACAGTACAATACCTTGGTTATATATATATATATATATATATATATATGGCTGTTACTTTTTTTATAGATTACAATTTTTTCTTTTCTTACATTTTTAATTTTTGCTCTTATTTTATACTTATCCTCTGTTAGTACTTATTTTTGTTATCTCTCATTTTTTAGTATGTTTTAGCACAGTTGGGGAACACTTTTCAACCAGAAAAAAACAA
>JAUCNO010001907.1:0-11287 GCA_032353835.1 Enteromius viviparus
CACACACACACACACACACATATATATATATATATATATATATATATATATATATATCGGTTTTGCATACAAGATTAGTAATTTTCATGTCAATATAAAAACAATTCTAAAGTCTAGGGTTACTTTTTTATGTTCACTTACTTGATGAAAAATACAGTAAAAACAGTAATATGGTGAAATATTATTGCTGTTTCAAATAATTGTTTTCTATTTGGATATACTGTAAAATGTAGTTTATTCCTGCTATGCTAAGCTACATTTTCAACATAATTACTTGAGTCATCAGTGTCACAGAAATCATTCTAATATGATTTAATCAATATAATTTTAATTTATTCAGTGTAAAATGTCTTTAATGTCAGTTTTGATTAGTTTGCGTTCTTGTGTTCCAAACAAATAAACACAAATAAATTCACTGATCCCAAACTTTTTAGTGTATAGGCCTATTTGACATATATATCTTTATAAAGATGTCTCACCAATGACCAGTTGCTTATAGTAGATGGCAAATAGGTCTGATATAGAGTGATCCGTCACATGATGCATTACAGTACAGGTGATTGGCTCAAAAAATGCCACTGAGATTAATTGGAAAGTTCTTTTAGGTATATTAAAATTCAATAGCATCATCTAAAAAGTTAAATTATAATGCCTTGATAAAAAATTACTTAAACATTTTTTTTTTTTATCTTTGGAATAACATGCACAGCAAAACCAAGAACATGCCAAAGAAAGCGCATGAGGTCAGTTTTGATTTCATGTTGACTTCAAGCTAAACTCAATTTGAAGGGTAAATGTAGTGGCAATTAAATTGAGATAAATGGCTGTACTTTTCTGAGCGCGCTCAGACGTGAGTCTAAGAGAGTGAAATTGTTTATTACAGCTTGAGAGCGCAAGAAAACGCATATGGATCCGCACCACTGTGTTGAAAGACACTTTAAAGTATTTGAAAGAGTGTACTAACAGATTAGAGCACTCCTTGATCTAATGAAAATCCATATTGCAAAACATTTAGCCATGAGAGAGGCATACGTAATCTAATAAGACACGTAACACAATTTCTGAATTACTGGTAGAGCAAATAGATAATGGAGATGAACTATATGGGCCTTATTTGATAATGCTAAATATAATGAAAAATTCACCAATGCATATTCTCATATTCGTTATTATTAGACCTCATATTAGAAATATAAACACACACTGGCATTAATGCCGACTTAGGTTTTAGACCATGGCATGCACTGGAATAAATTATACAGCCACAGTCATACTTTACATACCGCTGCACAAACTAATGGTCACTCTGATGTGCACGTCAATGTTAAACCAATCAGTCGTTCCTGAAGGCACAGGAAATAGACTTTATTAGCACTCACCTCCTCTCCTAAGACAACTTTTAGCTCTCATCTACACAATTAGACTAAGTGGCCTGTCACTGACCATTTCGATTCATATTCATTGTCCGTAGAGTCAGAATTGCATGAAAATGCTGAATGTCCACTGCTTCTGGCCGTACACCATGGTCCATGGTCAAGCCATTCCTAAAAGATATCAGTTAGCTAAAATTTAACAGACATATTCATTCATTCAATTAACATGCATTAAAAACATTTTTTAAGAGAGCCCTGCTATATGCTGATTAGGTATGTTTTAAAGCAGAGATGCTGGTTTAAGGTGGTCGTTAGTTGTTCATTTGCTGGCCTTCCATCTTAAAACCCAGCAAATGTCCAGATTAAACCAGCAAATAACCAGTAAACCAGCAAAGGACCAAGGTGGTCAAACTACCATGCCAGCTTCAAAACATGCTGTTTTTTTAACAGGGTGTTGTAGCACAGATCTCTTACAAAAGGTACTGCAGTTGTACAATGATGAAGTATACTCATTTTATTAGCATACATGCTCAAAAAACATGGTTTTACGATGGCACAGAGGTACAAAATAGGAAAAAGTAGGCTAATACCATGCTGATTTTGTTCATTTTTTTGTGTACAGTAAATGTGCTAACAAGTGAATGTGAATGCTTAAATAATGTGTTCCTAAATGTTAGCTTTTGCGCTAAAGTTTTGAGTTAACGTACTGATTACGTCATTGGACGTTCAGGAAACGTTTTGTTAGCTTGGCTGGTATATTCTTGGTATATTTGGTATTCTTTTCAAATAACCATGGTACTATTTTATTTTATTATTTTTCTTGTGTCAGTAACTGAACAACAACATTAGGCTACTGAAAATATTGTTTGTCTAAATTAATTTTAGCTTCAAAATGCCGTATTTAACCGATTGTAAACGTACACAGTATCACAGTATCGATCGCCATCTCGTGGTCTATGTTTAAAACAGCATATAACCGAGGTGTAATATTTAAGTCGCCCTGTAGGGCGGCGGTATCTGAAAAATGAACGCAAACTCACCGCTGACGCTCTTCACTCAAGCTCCTCGGTTGTTTACAGTTTTGCCATTTAGCTTTAGCTTCAGCTTCAAGTTCTCTCAGTAAAACCATTTGAATCCTATTTCCAGTATGGGATGCGACGGCGGAACCATTCCTAAAAGACACGAGCTTGTTAAAGGACCGAAAAAGGTTGAAAAGGTAAGGCATTGTGCTAAACGCTCGATTATTGTCATCGACTTTATGGAATTAGCGTATAGCGTATTAGCATGTCAACGGCCCGTAAATTTAACATCTTTTTTCTTCAGCTGCTGTAGAATTTCAATAAACTATGACTAACACGATCGTATGTGTCTTAAATACACCTTTATTTTCTGGACATAAACATGCTGTAGTACTGAAACTCACGAACGGTGGTGTATTTGGTACACCACGGTAAGCTAACGTTACTACAGTGGTAATCAAAACAGTGTTTAAATCCTGTTACACGTATTTCAGTGTCGTGGCATATTTCAAAGTATCACAGTATTGCCATGTTTACTTCGTAGTACCATGGTATTTCTTGAAGTTGAAATCTATTACAGTAGTGTGAGTGCTAACGAAACAGCGCCCTCCTACTGAACTACTTATGTGATTTTATTTCATTTACAATTATTTGCATATTAAAAAACTTGCAAAAAGTACAGATATGTTTCTTAAAGGTTTCTTAATATACAAAAAAAAAATGCAATGCGATTTACGAATAAACTTTGCAAGTTTACACAAATAAACCCAACAATATGCACACAACTATATTTCATGTTGAATATGTTCATATTAAAATGTAATATTTATAACAATGGGAATTAAATTCTGTAAATATGTAGCTTTTTTAGCTCTCAAACTTCAAACCAGCCAGTTATTTAATCTGTTTTAAGGCTTTTTGTGAATGGATGTAATATTTTATGAATGGCAGTTACTTGATTGCACTAAATATTTTTCTCAAACCTCATAAATCAGACATTTATTTTTAAGGTTCATAATTCTTAATTTTATTGTTCTACAGGTTGATAAAAATGCAGAACTTGCTGCCAAATGGAAGTACTGTGCATTGAGTCAGGAGAAGCTGAAGCGTCCCATAGTCGCTTGTGAGCTTGGCAGGTATGTTATTAAATTATGTTTTTACTTATAAAGATGATAGATAGCTTGCTAAATTAGTTGATATTTATTTATCTAGTAAGTGACCATTTGTTAAGCAGTATTATTCAGTATAATTATTGTCAGGTGGTCATTATCAAACAAATCCAACCCTTCAGGCTGAAATGGAGGTTTATTTTGACCGATAATGATTTCTGCCTTACATAACCTCTATTCTAAAGATTATTGCATAACAACCAACCATTGTTAAACTGTGGTATCTGAAATAAGATCAGACTAACCACCATGAATGGATCCTCACAAAATCCCTCGACAGTTTTTAATAGAATTTGAATTTTTTTGAATAAGCTTCATTTAGCGACCAATAAGATTATGGTATTAAAATTTATCTGTATAAAAAAATGTTGAATGTTCTTAATTAGAATGTGTCTATAATATTTCTGCCAAAGCAATGTGCAATAGTGTTAATATATAGTGAAACCATGGAGAATTTTGCAGTATCTGCTTAAAAAAAGATTTTTCTTCCACCAGACTGTATAACAAAGATGCGATCATTGAGTACTTGTTGGATAAATCAGCAGAGAGGCCAAATGTTGAGGTTGTTGCACACATCCGTGGCATCAAGGTCAGTAGTACAGATGGACAAATGATCATTATACTCTAAATGACAGCGTGTGAAAAAAACATTTATATGCTTGCACTTTTTTTTTTAATTGATTTAATTATTTTACTCTCATATAAACACAATGTTTCAACATAAGATAATGTCATAGTTTTTATTAATACTTTAAATTAGTTTTTGCTTTTATATTTTCCATATTTACATTTTTCTGTTTTATTCTTTAGATTTATCTTTATTTTTTAAAAGTGTAATCTTTATTTTATTTTTTTCTAGGCAAAAAATAATGACTGTCATATATATGTACAGGAACACACTAAAATGTCATTCAGTGTAACAGTATCATTCAATCATTTAAAAATTAATATTATTTATGATGAAAAATAATTTCACTTATTTATTTTTTAACTAAAGCTATTTGAAACATTAAAGTACACAATTTATTTGCATTTAATATTGTTTCGATGTCTATAAAATCACTTTTGTTAATTTAATTTGATGCAGAATATCATGTCTTCGACACACATATATAGTTTTTTCGGATGATAAGAGGTAATGTTCAGCTAATGTTTAGGCTTCTAGGCAGCAACCTGCTAGCTGGACATTATCCCACTTATTACATGGCTTCTTGCGCCAAAAATAAAACAATAAATAAATTATCTGGGAATAACAAACCTTGGAATGTGGCGACTGACCAATCAGAATCGCGTATTTCATGAAGTTGTGTAATAAATACATTGAAATACTGACAAGTACACATTTACCTCAAACATTAGAGAGGCGAGCAAGAGTACAGCCTAAGCAAGGAAGTTTTAGTTTTTTGGTTAAATCTAATAAGAAAATGTGTGTTTGACAGGACGTAAAGGAGCTGCATCTCACAGATAATCCAGCTTGGGAGGGTGAGAGGCACAACATTAAAGGGGACTGTTATGAAGACATGAACTGTGCCATGTTCATCTGTCCTGTGGTCGGTCTGGAGATGAACGGAAAACACAAGTAAGATCTTGTTCAGCTCATGACTTCAACCACAGCACAAGTGACTCATGCATGAAAAGATGTTAAAGAAGAAGTGTGTGGTATTAGCACACTTCCCTCGGTGTGATGTAGAATCCGTTTAGAAATAAAGTTGTAGTATGAATACTAGGGCTGCAACTAATGATTATTTCAATAGTCGACTAGTGATCGACTACCTTAACGACCTTAAAAAAAAAAATGGCTTTGTATCTTTTGTATATTTAATATATTTAGTTTTTAGCATTTACACAAAACAATTAGAAGACCTCACATTAATTGCTTCCAAGTGCATTTTCTGCATAGTAAATATGAACGAAGAGTTTGAAGTACTGCAGTAAACTAGTAAACAAAACAGTTGCAATTAGCAATAAAATAAACGCTGTTCCATAAACTAAAGTGCATTGCATATAAAAGTATGCATATAGTTTGTGCTTATTTGTTGGCGTGTGATGAGGCCCATGTGAGCTGAAGTGCACTAGTGCCTCCAGAACGCAAGCCGTTAGAGCAAAGAGCGGTCAAAGATGAAGGAAGTGAGAGGCGTGATGCTGCGTTTACACCAGATACGATTGAAGCATTAGGTGCGAGTGATTTACATGTTAAGTTGTTGCAAATACGCGAAATAACTTCCCAGGAGCACAACGAGGACACCAGTTCCCCTTTTATTTCGGACACGTTTTGTCCTTTTTGGACACTTTCTTTTGATAATTTTGTTAATATAAAAAGCCTCTCCGAGGCCTGGCGCCACGTCCAATGTGTCTGTTGTTGGTTTCTCGCGTTACATTGGTGACGTCACTAACAACCTGTCAACATTTTTGCCATCGACTATTAGTCGATCAGTCGACTAGTCGTTGCAGTCCTAATAAAAACACTGGTAGTGTTGGTGTATTTTTGTCACTGTGTATCTCAGTAATGATCAGATTGAACATATAAAATAACAAACTTTGACACTTTAAACTTTTACTACTTCTATTTGTATTTTTACTACTTCTACTTTTTCATTTTCTACATATCATTTTTTTTTACTTTACTTTTTCTTTCTTTACATTTTTCTTTCAGATCAAACCAGTTTGCTTGGTGGTCTTCCAATTAGTATTTAGACTGTTAATGTTTACGCATTTTTTTTTAAATGCTTTAAAAAAAGTGTACTTTTGTGTAAACTGCTCATTAGTTAATGCAATGCATACATTTTCTACTGCATTGATTAGTTTATCATATTTATGTGTTAATGATAATGTATACAACTTGAAATAAAAAAAATATACATGCCGGAAAGAAGATTAAACTGTTATGTAATTAAATGCAGTAATAAATATGATTTATTGTGAGTTTAGATTGAGAGGAAATGTCGTAAACTAAAGACTGTAATCTAAAACCAGTTCTGCTGGAGCTTTTCTCTTAACTAACTTTACTTGATCACATATTGCACTAACCTTTAGTTTGTGTGTAGAAGTTATAGTTAGTTTTAGTGTTTACAATTGCAAACACATTTTTTAAATCACAAGTTAACAAATGTGAACGCATTTTGAACTAACATGAAAAAATATTGAACAATTATATTTTTGTTAACTTTTTTTTTTACATTGCATGTAAAAGTACATCTCAATAAATTAGAATGTTGTGGAAAAGTTAATTCATTCAGTAATTCAACTCAAATTGTGAAACGTGTGTATTAAATAAATTCTGAAGTAGTTAGTGAAGTAGTAGTCTTCGGTTCTTTTAATTTTGATGGTTGAGGCTCACGTTTAACCAAAACCCACCAATTTAGAATACTTCATAAGACCTATAAAAACATGTTTAGTGAATTGTTGGCCTTCTGTATGTTGTAACGGTTTCTAAATGAACTGTACGTGTGGGAAACACAAGCAATAGGGTAAAAAAGGAAGTGTGGCTCTGCTGCGGTTGAATGTAGTTCAGTGGCTTTTAGCTCATCTGCATTTTTTGGTCTCTTGTTTCTTATTTTTCTCTTGACAATGCTGTATAGATTCTTTATTCTCTAAAGTGGCTGCTGTATTTTGATGCAAATGGATTTTCCATTCATATATAGTCCAACACAGTGAAAATGTCAGTACTGTTTCCTGTGGTTATGCACGCAATGTGGTAAATACAAAAAAAAATTATACTCCCTTAAATTAAAGCTATGAAGTGGAAAATATGCACTTTTTCATTTCTCATGATTTTTTTCTTGTTTGAATGAGATGGTTTTTGTGGTTGAAAACTTGAAATCACGCTCTTTCTTTGTCTTTAGGTTTTTGTACCTGCAAACCTGTGGGTGTGTTTTCTCCGAACGAGCGCTCAGAGAGGTGAAGACTGAAATCTGCCACAAGGTAGGTGAAAAGCACATTCTCAATTCTCTTGAATCTTTTCACTTTCTGTGGCCTGTTACAGATCTCTTCAATTTGTCTTTGCACAGGTGCTTTATTACAGCAGCTGTATGTTAATAATGTTCCTGAAACCATAGACCATTAACGATCAGGGGCATAATGTAATTCATTGTTTACTTTATGAAAATGGTCTCTCACACACTGTTGAATCGAGCAAAGGTCAGAGATAATGGGTTTCAATAGATCTTAATGTGTTTTCATTTAAAGTTTTTCATAAAGGCTGCTTTATTTTAATAGAGCCTTTGTCTATATATTTATGCTAATCCACACAAACCTAAAAAAAGATGATTTTATTCCTAATTTGCACCACAGAAATAATCTATATTTTAAAATAATTTACAATAGAAAACTACTTATTTTAATTGTAAAAAACTATATTTTTCATGTATTCCTAATTTGCACCTCATAAATATATTTGTTTAGAATTTAAAATAGAATTTTTTTTTTTTTATTAATTGTAAAAAACTATTTTTTTCATTTTATTCCTAATTTGCACCACATAAATATATATATTTTTATAATTTACAATAGAAAATTGCTATTTTTAATAAAAAAAATGTGAACGCATTACAATAAAAAATCAAATAAATAAATAAACATTAAAAAAATGAATTATTCCAAACTCGAGTGGTATATGTTAATATTTTTTTTTCTTTTTTCCAAACAAAAATATTTCTTTTTGTTTGGGAGTGTTACCAAAATGTCCACTTTGACAGTCATTATTTACAATAAACTGGAGCACACTTTTAGGTGCTTTATTGCAGAAAAGTTGGTTTTCTAACCTTGATTTTAGCCTAATTTGACAGATGTCAATGTAGGATGTAGATAATGAGTCAATATCATTGGTGAAGATAAGCTCTGGTTGTGTGTTTCTTTGTCCAGGTGATTTGTCACCTTTCTCGTAATGCGTGCTCTTTCTGCTGTGTTTACGCTTGTGGTTGGACGGAATTTGACCGTGGCTAACGAGTGCGACTTGTCTTTCACTCCCAGTAGTGAATCATTAACCTCCCAGTCCCTTGCCTCTGTCTAATTGGTTTCAGGCTCAGTTTGCTGCTGTTTTTCTGCGGCATTTGTCTCAATTAATTCGGGCATTAAGGCGGAAATAGGGGAACTGCATCTTGCAGTCCATGTTTTTTCCAGGATACAGGATAAACATCAGTGATCGGTGCAGGGCGTGCTGTGCGTCGACAAACATTCATTTGCATTTGAATATAGAATATAAACCTCTGAGGGTTATCTATTTTGCAAGCAAATTTTTAACTATTCTTGGTGCTGTTAATCATAACCTGTGGTTAGGTATTGAGTTACATGTGTCTAGGTTTTGAATAGTCATTTTTCATTCTGTCTTTAAAGCTGACCAAATTGGAGTCTGGAATAAATATATATAGGAATTACTTTAGACATAAAGTTATGCTTCGGTGGTGTTTTTGATTTTTATATACTAAACCTTTCAATGTATATAATAGAGACTTTTATGTTTGAGCAGTACTTGACATGAATTGAGACCTAATTTATGTCTGTATTGCAGATGAATGATCAGCTGTAGTACGACTGTGGGGAAATTGTTTCACTATATGTCTATTAATGGCCATGATGTACATGTTTGTGGCTATACGTTCTTTCGTCAGTGTCAAAAAATGACTTTGTTGGAATAATTTTTGTTTTATCCAAGTTGCTAAAGAGGCACATTTATTAAGGCCACAATGGAAAAGAAAGTGCTTGATGTATTTGGGTGGGGGTTTTATCAGAACAATGCATTTGACAACACTGACAATTAAGCATTAAAACTCAACAATATAAATAGCGTTAAAAACAAAATTGACTAGCAGGTGTACAGGCATACATAATTTGCATACAAATTTTCACATTGAAAATATGTGGCTTACATAATGAAAGCATTACAGTGTCATGCCATAATGATGGTCAATAAATGTTTGACTAATGAATGGCTCTGCAAGTCAGAAATAACAATATTTTCTATATTTTTGGTCGGTTACTGTGTATATAACACTGTTTTGTGCCAGTAGTATAATGCAGTATTTCTTGTACCTCAAATCTCATAAAAGGTTTTTCATGCCTTCTTCTTTAGGTTTCCACTTTAAACAGTGCATTATGAAGCAGTTAATAAATAAAAATAAATACAATTATGATTACTATTAACAGCAAAACAGTTATTACTCATCACTCACATAAGTTTTCACAATTATACACAACAAGCTGCATTTGATTATTGAGACCGAGCTGCATTTGATTATTGAGACCGAAAAATATTCCAGTGACGTTTCTATTATTACGACTTTGACGTCAAGACGAAGTAGCATTTGCTTCAATATATTTGTAGAATACATGGTTTTGAGTGCACGGAGAAGTTGAAGAGCCTGTGCATAGTGACAGTTTTACTTTGTTTGTGGCTTTTTGTAGCTGTTGCTCAGAAACATTCCCCTGGTTTTAAAATGACGGTGCTGTTGATGATTTCAATCTCTGTGGTAAGATGCCATGATGGTTGTATGGGGACCGTAGCATGCTGGAGAACTTTATGCCGGTGCCACATTTCTAGACAATCCAAAGCTTCTGGGAAATTCGCGGTCTCAAATTTGTTCGCAAACATGCTCTGTGTTTCGATAAGCCACGGTAAGTCGCCAATTCCGTAAACGCAGATATCCCTGATGTATTGTCCTGTACAAACAAACAAACAAACAGTGGTTTTGGTATCCATAGACACAAGATTGCAGTGTTATGTTTACATGAAAACACAGATTCTCGTTGGGAAGATTAATGACAGTGTGCAAATACTTTAATTGGCTGTGTCGTAAATAAATGCAATACCAAGCTTTCTAATAAAAGGGTTCATTTGAGACTTTTAAAAAGTCCTAATTCTCCCCTTCTGAAAATTATTGTCTGCCTAAGTCCCTTCACAGATGCAGAAACATCTCTAGATGTCGTACATATCATTAACCTGGGAATATGTATGTATTGTGTGTGTGTGTGTGTGTGTGGGATCTCTATATAAATAGAGTTTGTGTGTGTATATATAATACATATTTAGTATATAACCTAAATGTGTGTGTGTAATCGTGTATGTTTTTTTATTGTTTGTGTGCGTTTGTTCTGTTTTACTGAATGCAATTTCAATAATTAATATAATTATTTACTGGTGAAAGAATATGATAACTGAATGTATTTTGCTTGAAAATGCAGATTTCATAAAAATGCACTACTTTCATAAAATAAATGTTTCTCAAAATGTTGTATTTTTGATGAAACCTATCTGCATTCAAGTGATACACATTAAAATAGAATAAAATGCAGAGGCTTGGTTCTTTGTTTTGATATATAATGTGTTCATACACTCATAGCAGAAAATATTATGTAGGCCATCACATGTCATCAAAATAAAAATAAATGTGGCGGGGAAAGAGTAAAATGCGCATGCACTGCATTTTTGTTTTATTTTCCAGAACAAATATCTTAAGCCTTAAATCCAGGTATACTTACTTTGAAATGCAAACTGAACATATTCAGTTTTGTTTTCTCAGAAATTGTGAGTTTGTACTTAAAACAAGGGAAAAAAACACCCACACACGTGTCAGTGGGATATGAGAACTTTCTCATCTAAGTTTCTCAGCAGATAGGGTAGTTATTTCTGTTTGTGTTTTTGATCATTTTCAGTTACACACACACACACACATATATATATACACTATATTACCAAAAGTATTCGCTCACCTGCCTTTACTCATTCTATGAA
>JAUCNO010001908.1:0-10340 GCA_032353835.1 Enteromius viviparus
AATAATTCTTAAAGATCAGAAACATTGATAGAAGTCTATCATCAATCTATAAACTCAATAATTTGAGTGGGTTACACGTGTATGTTTGTTATCAGTTCAGTTCAGTTCATCATCCTCACAGAAACAAAGTGTGAGATTCAGACGTCTGTCTGTTCCTTCCACGCTCTCTCTCTTCCTTTCTTCCACAGTCCCGTTCCTCCGCTCATGTCTGCCATTCCGTGGCCATCTGCCACGTTGGACCAATGCCTTGAGACAAATAACTGAAGTGTGACTGGGGAAGTACAGCGCTGCTTGAAATCCCTTTCAACGGCAAAACTTGAATTGATTCTGAGCCTACTGTGAACCAAAGGCCTGCATCATAACAAATTATGTATTCCGGTCTCAAATTCAAATGGCATGTTCAACGCCGCTCCTGAAGGACTGTGAATTTAGCTCATTTTTGGCAGTGAGCTATTTCTAGTGTTGCTATTTAGCATTTGACTGCAAACTAGATGATTTCATAAACATGACAACCGTTGCAGGGAAACCTCCGAGCATGTGACTGTGGTAATGTGAAAGGGAATCCCGAGATTTCCCCTTCGTTACTGTAATCGTCCATCAGAGCGGCGAAACACAAAGGTCTCCATGGTGATGTGTGTTTGTTGCAAAACACCCGTCCAGAAATGACAGTCTCATTCACTAATGTCTATTTATAAGGTCTGAGGAAGGAACACATGTGTGTGTGAGTGGGCAGCTCTGTGGAAAGCTTTGCTCACACTCGTCTGCCGCTGCTCATACTCTCGTACGCTGCTTTGGTGATTAAAAAAAAAAAGGGAAAAGACAGACCTCGTAGCAGCGTGCTGAAATCACCATGGCAACTTTGTCAAAGCAAATAATTGTCTGTTGTTTAAACAAACAGGGCTTCCTCATCTTGTGTAATTACCTTTACTTCATGATCTTTCTTCTTTTTTTTTCTTTTGCTCTTGAATCAGCATTGTTTATATATTCAAATACTAGTTATATACTACAGAATTTATTTTTATTTTTTTTGTATGTGTAGGTTTAATTTATTTTAAAAATGTTACCCTTGGTTTATTATTTATATACTTGTATTTATAAGTGTAAGTTTGTAAAAAAAAATTGCATTGTGCTTATGTACAGTAACTTTATTATTATTATTATTATTATTATCATTATTATTATTATCATTATTATTATTATCATTATTGTTGTTGTTGTTAATGTTTATTTAATTTAATTTCTTACTCTTTGTTTATTATTTATTCATTTACATTTTGTTTAAGTTTTGGTCATTTTGAATAGTCATTTTAAAAGTTTTATTATTATTATTATTATTATTATGGTTGTTGTTTTTGATGTCCATTGGTTATTTGTTTGCATATTAATTTATTTATTATTCTTGTTTAAGTTGTGGTTGCTTTGAATTGTAATTTTGAAAGTTTTAAAAATAATAATAATTATTATTGTTGTTGTTTATTTCCCTTGGTTAATTATTTATTTGTTTACTCATTTATTTATTTATTTATTCTAGTTTAAGTTTCGGTAGTTGTTTTGCACTGTGTATTTGCTATTATTTAGGTTTAATTTATTTTATTTAAGCTTAACCCCCCTCCCCTTATTTTTATTGTTTACTTGCATATATATTTTTGGTTGGTAACTTTTGGTTCCTCTTTTTTAATTATTATTATTTTTTAGATTTAGATGATAGATTTCAGAAATAAATGACCAAAAAAAGTTAATGCATGTTAATTCCAGAGAAATGCAAGAAAAAAAAAACATAAAAGTCTAGACAATATTTGCAAACAAACATTATCATTGCTCATAGACGTTCTGTAAGCTGTACTCCTTCTGTACTGACTGTTAACAGTTTAACAGTTATCTAGGATGTAAACACAAAGCAAAATACTGATAACAATAAATAACCAAACAACATTGCCCTGGTTACCACCAAACCATAAATAACTGAAAACATCCACTCACAACACCCTATGGTTCTGCATGCACCACTTGTATTTTCACTCATAAAAGCATCCTTCACTTAAAATACCAACACAGTCTGGTGTATATATATATATATATATATATATATATATATATATACACATGCATATCATAGCTGAAATCACAAAACAAAATATTTTACTATTTTACTTCCAAGTAATTCTTCTGACTAATGCCAAACAGTTCATAGGAAACTGCATATCAAAAAAAGTTTGTGTGTGTCTCTTTGAGTTTATCTCTATGGATACGGCAGTGGCCCTGACTCCAGATGATCACAGCGCTATGCAGACAGTCTATTTGCTGTATTCACACACACACACACACACTCACACACAGGCCCCTCCGTGCCAGACCACACTGTCACATTCACTTCTCTTTCATTGCTAAAGAAAATCAGTTAGAAAAGCGTCTGACACAGCACAGTAAGAGAAAAAGAAAGCTCTCATTTACGCTCAGATTTAACGATCTGTAGAGTCTCATCACCGAGCTGACAGAAACTGTGCCTCGACCTCTCTCTTTTTTGCCAGCAATTTACAGAAAGTTAAAAATGCAGTATTTAAATACCTTCGTGAGACATTTGGATTTTAGAAACCTCCTTGTGACTTCCTTTGGCTGTTTAAAAAGTAATGAGACTGAATAAAAAGGCACTCAAGTTAATAGCCTTGAAAAATTGTGCAGGAGTCATTTATCAGCCCTTCCAGGAAGCTGCATATGTTAGAAACGTTGGCACAGCCTTTATTATAATGGTCATATGCATTTGATAACTGTTGCCAGTATGAAGTTCAAACTACTAATCATTCATGAAAAAGAAGTGATTTCTTTCTAACCTTACAGAAGCAGTCAGCAGATTTGAATCATTTAGAGGAATGTACTGTATGTAAACGAGTAGTTGACAAATAACATGGCCACTAGCTTGTATTATTTAGCATTAAATATTTACTAATAAAAAATATATATAAAAAAAAAATCTGTTTTGATCAATTGAATGCAGCCTTAATACATACAAAATATGAATAAATGAATTAATGAATAAATGAATTAATTAATTAATTAATTAATTCCTTACTCCAAATATCTGAATGCTAGTGTATCATGTAAAGAATATTGAGACATTAAATATTCAGTTAATTTCTGTTAAAAATTTGGATTTATGTAACAGGGACAAATTGCATTTAAAATATATTAAAATAGATATAAGTTATTTTGAATCATAATAATATTTCACAATATTATTATTATTATTTATTCTTTACCAACTGTTATGAATTACAAGATGTTACAGTCATCATGTTTTCTTCAAAATATTTTACAGTATTTTTCTTTTTGCAAGTTTATTCATTTAATTTAGCCCTCAATAGTTCTACAACATTCAATTATTTAAATAAATATATATATATATATATATATATATATTTAAAAAATGTGTCCCTAAATCTCACATTGACTACCATCACAATATCAAAAGGAAAAGAGAATGTATAACTGATCTCTCATTGGGTTATTTACAGTAAATCTCTTTAAATCTTGTTTACATAAGTGTCATGTGTTCTTAGCATTTATAGCAAGTGGAGTTTTTTTGGGGAAAAAAAGTAAATTCTATTACACTATTGTCAGCATTGTTAGTCTACCTAGGTAACAGATGGGGACACCAAATGTACCCACAATTATAGAATGAGTCATATACATAGATAAACACACAAAATGTCCATATGTTTAAAATTGCTCGCATAATTATTGCTATTTGAGATTAATTATTGCATGTCATGCAGCTGGACATGGCATGCTCACCCAAAGTTTAAAAATCCAGAGAATAAAAACTTAATTTGTTGGAATTAATCATTGATTACATAAGAGAAACCAAGCCAACTGCAAACAGCCCTAAACAAAGCTGAGCTTTTGAATGAAACAGAAGACAGACACTGAAGCACACACCCACCACTCACTGGGGGCTCCATGCCTTCACAGTGAATCATCAGGGCAGGTCTGGGTTTGGTTGGGATGGGTTAGCTGGGGTTGTGTGTGTGTGTGTGTGTGGGAGGGCCAGAGCAGGGATATCCCTCCATGGTTGCATGAGTATGAGTCATTCAAGCCACTGCTTAAAGAGAGAACAACGTGTCCTGTTTGCGTTACCACAGGAAGTCCACTGCAGGATGTAGCAATGCCTCACTATCACGCCACTCAAAGAAATATGCACGCATGAAACCGCACACGTACACAAAGAAGCTTCTCAAAGTGACTCTGCTAACCACAATACACAAACTTTCCTTGCACAATGCTACAGTATGTCATGGCCTTCAAATGCTTTTACTATAGTGCATGATTTGCAGACTAAGGAAAGAATGACTATAATAAGGATAACTATAACGGTATTAGCATCCACACCAGTGGATATTGTCTGTTTATTCTTCTCCATCTTGGCTGTCAAAATATGTATCGTTCATCAACTGAAAAACAGAATCGTTCTGGAATGATTCCAATGATATAGATTCTTTGCATGTAGTGTTATTGCTGTGGTGTGGCCTTAACGTTAAAAATGATTTGTAGAACTACATCTTTATTGTTATGTGTATAGTTATCGTTCTTGGTGTGAACGGGCCTTAACATGTTTCGAATTTTGCATTAGATGCAAAGAAAAAAGGTTTGTATTTTTAGCCGTTCTGAGGTAGTAAACTTGCTCGGTATCTCACCCGGTAAAGCACTGCACTTTCAATATAAATTCAATTTAGGAGTCCCATGAAACCTGGAACAGCTCATAGCTTAAATGGCATGATTACTTTAGTAAATGCGTTTTTATTTTACATTAGCTTTTGTTAACGCTTGCATATGGATTTAGTGAATATTCTACGTTATTTTCTAAAACGATAAACCATTAACCTGTTTGAGTGATTTTTAGCACATCTTTATGTGGTTGTTAGATAATTTAAAGAGTTTTCTGGAAGGATATGAACTGGCCTAACCCAAACTCAAGTCTGTAGACTCTGTTCAAGGCTTTTAATCAACCAGGCTAAATGGCCTTGTCATTTAAAAAGCTCCTCAACACAATTAATAGTACCACTAATGTCTACAACACACATGAAAAAAAAAAAGTTAAAATATTGGCACTTACCTGAACGACCTTGAAGTTACAGTGACAATTTTTTAAAATCTCACCAACCTACAATATTTTAGAGCAGCTAAATTTCAGTTTTTATTTCTACAGAAAGGACGAATTTGCTTTTTTGGCACTTAACAACACAAACAAACCCAGAGCCGGCCAATGTGTAATGAGAAACATCTGTTTCTGTCCGGCCTGGCTAGAGGTCTCACATTTGAACATTGTATTAGTCCTCAGTTTCCAATGCCCCCCTCAGCTCGCACATCTATCCCGCACTGATTTTATGCAACTTCTTTTGAAGTCAGGAAGAGGAACAATTGCAGATCTGTAAAGAATGAAACTTTTGTTGTAGCAGCATACTTATGAAATGCAAGTCAAAAACACTCATAAAGTTTTAATGAACTTAATGGATGACTAATGAATCCAGAGCTTTTGAGGGCGATGAGTTCAATTCAAGAGTGCATGGAATACTGAACAATGAAAGCCATCTTAGTAAACAGCAGGGATAAGATATCAACAGATGCCAATACTCTCGCACTAAATTATTCCATCACCCATGCTGGCCACCCTCAAAAAACCAACGCTAGCCTTCAACTTAACAACACAGTCTCACTACAGGCTCAAGGTACCCCTTTTCAGTCACTTTTCGGCTTGAGGAGTGCTCCTTTGTTGTCAGCTTTTTAGCTTAATGTAATAGCTTGCGTGCATATACTAATTTATTATATAATTTTTTTTGTTTAATTGGAGCACCAAACCCCACCCCTACCCTAAACCTATCCATCTCTGAACAATATAAACACACACACAGGCAAATGCAGTTACTGTACAGGTATTTATTGCACAAACTAATCATAAAAAAGGAGTATAAATACAAAGTCTTTATGTGAAGAAGAGAGTAAAACACAAGGTTTTAATCACTAAAAATTATCCCGCTCCGTTAACACGCTCACGTCTCATTCAGAAAACACACTCCCGTCCTGTAGCATGATGCAATCGATCACGAGATACACAAGAGCCAATGACAACCAATGTTGACGTAAGGATTCTTGAAGCGCATTGTTATCAATCGCTCACAGACAGGAAGTACACGGAAGACGGAGACAGTGACTGCGTCTATTCCTCTCACAAATCAATCGTTCTGCATCAGAAGTGTGGTACGGGAGCTGCTCTGTTGCTGAGCGTAAGGCGCTACAGCGGGGGGTGAAAACTGCCCAGTGCACCTTTAATATTGCAGATAATAACTGCATGTGAATCAGCACTCTTGCTGAAAAAAACTGTCTTTTTCTAACGACAATTATATGTTGTTTTCACTGGAAATCACTGAGAGGAGAAGAGCGAGTGCCTTCCCAAACCCAGCATAATGACCAGCAGCAGGAATAAAAGCCCAAAGGAAATAGGGCTATTTGTCGTTTTTTACACTTTTTGAATTGCAGATCAGAATTCAACTTCCTCAGATTGAGAATTTAACACAAGACTACTAATCTAAAAAGTTGAATGCTATCGCAAATGGCATTTAATTGGCTATTAATAATGTTTATGCTCTGAAAGGTTTCTCAGACCATTCAGTACGTGATGTTGCTGTGTAATCCATCTCAAACAGATGGGCAAAATTGCTTCTGTGCAAATTGCTCTGATTAAGTCTCTATATGGAGCTTGTCAATAGATTTTCTTTCAATAGTGGTTGTGTACAGAACCATATCATAGCGGTCAGATGTACTGCGGTGGCCCTTTGAAGATAAAAAGGCTCATGAGTTTTTCTTTCTGCCATTACCTTACTAAAGCCTTGCCTCTCACAGATTGTACATGTCCTGCCTTGCACTGTTTGTGCTCCAGACGTGAATGACGCCTGCAATTGTGCAGCTCTCTGGGAAAGGATTTTTCCCTCAGATGCCAGAGCAATGTCTAGGGGACAAAACTATCAGAGAGTTCAGATGGACTGTAAACAAAGCCAGGAAACACTTGATCATCCAGCACATTTCTGCTATAGAAAACACCTTATATCTTTTATTTTCTCAACATTATTAAACTTTGGTTGTGGTTAACATCCTCTGCTCATATAAGAGTTAAATTATTCAAAAAATAATGCTGATAATGTGCTGTTGTGTGTCAGATTTATTTGCTAGCTCGGTGTCTGGGAATCCTGTTAGATTAAATTCAACTCTATTGTCATTACACATGTACAAGTACAAGGCAACGAAATCCATTTTCACCACCCGCTGTAGCGCCTTATGCTCAGCAACAGAGCAGCTCCCGTACCACACTGTTAGTCAGTCTCTATTGTAGAGCGGTAGAAGTTCACCAGGATGGTTGAGGACAAGTGGTTCTTTAGTGTTCTCAAGAAGAAGAGGCGCTGGTGAGCCTTCTTGACCAGGCTGGAGGTGTTGGTGGTCCAGGACAGGTCTTCCGGGATGTGGGTCCTCAGGAACTTGAAGGATGAAACAGACTCAACAATCAATCCGTTGATGTGAATGGGATCATGTGAGCCTCTTCTCTCCTTCCTGAAGTCCACAATGAGCTTCTTGGATTTGGTGGTGTTAAGGAGCAGGTTGTTGTCTGTACGCCACGCGGCCAGATGCTGGACCTCCTCCCTGTAGACCGTCTCGTTGTTACTAATAAGACCGATTACCATAGTGTTGTCTGCAAAATTGACGATAGAGCTGGATCCATTTACAGGTCTGCAGTCGTGGGTGAAAATGAAGTAGAGGAAGGGACTCAGCACACAGCCCTGTGGTACACCAGTGTTGAGTGTGATGGTGGTGGAGCAGATGTGGCCTGACCTGTCATGCCCTTGGGTTCTGTTGGTCAGAAAGTCCATAACCCATAGTGATGTATTAATGCATGTAATGTACTATAATGATCTGCACATGCTCCAAGTACGCGCCCAGGGATGCCGTCTGGTCCAGCAGCCTTGAACGCGTTTATCCGGCTCAGTGCATGGGGTACTTGGGGGTGAGGAACTGTCCCAGAAGGATCTGACTGCGGGGTCACAGCATAGGCATTAGCCATGTTTGTGTAAACATGGTCCAAAGTTTTGTTTCCTCTGGTGTGACAGGAAATGTTCTGATGAAATTTGGGGAGTACTGTTTTTAAGTTGGAGTGATTAAAATCCCCTGCAACAATAAATGCAGCCTCCGGGTGAGCAGTCTGTTGTTTACTGATGGCCTGAAGTTCGTTTATAGCAAGCTTGGCATCAGCATCGGGAGGAATGTAAGCGGCAGTTATAATAGTGGATGTACAGTCCCATGGCAGATAAAACGGTCTACACTTAACCATGAGAAACTCTAGGTTAGCTGACCACTGCGGTGTAACATCAGAGTAATTACATTGTTAATCCATTAATTTTGTCTACTTAAATGTAAAGCGTCACCATGAAACATCTGTTAATGAATACCCACGATTAACATTTAACCCCAATATTTTTTTTGTGGACAAGATAAAGGATATTAGGCTAGATATTCCCTCTCCTTGTCAAGATCCCTCTGTCCCTCCACTCTTTACCAACATCTTGAGTAAATTTGAGCCTGTAACTTTGCCTGCTCTGAAAGATATTGTAAGCCAGCTTCAACCCTCTGGATCCTTATGACATTCTTCCTTCTCAATTTTTTAAATCAATTTATTAGGTGATTGGGCCTACTGTTCTTAAGAAAAGAAAATAGTGTTTCACAAACTACAGAGTTTTTTGTTCAATAACAATATATTCAAAGGGTTCCAATCAGCTTTTAGAAAAAACATTCCAGAGAAACAGCGCTGGTAAAACATCTGAAGGATGTTTATTGACTCTTGATGCTGCTATATGTGCTGTGTTAGTACTGTTAGATCTGAAGACTCTGTTGTAATTTCTCATTTGGAGCAATGGGTGGAATTCAGGGTAATGCGCTCAAGTGGTTTCAATCCTATTTTAATAGTAGAATATTCTCTGTCAGTATTGGTAAATTTACTTCTGATGCAGCTCCCCTTGTGCGTGGTGTCCCTCAAGGCTCTATTCTTGCTCCAATCTTGTTTTCTTTGTACATGCTTCCCCTGGGGTCAGTATTTAGGAAACAGGTTAACTGGCTTTGCAGGTTAAAACTGACTGCAAATGGTATAAAATTCTGCCGCTAGGCTCCTTACTGGTGTGCATAAACAAGAGCACATTGCCCTAGTTTTAATATCTTTGCATTGGCTCTCAATCCGCTAAAGAATTGATTTTTAAAGTTCTGCTGCTGTTTTTTAAAACACTAAATGGGTTAGCTACTTTATATCTAACTGAATTAATATCTGTTCACAATGCTGGATGGTCTATTGGGTCTTTCAACCAGAGGCTATTAAATGTTCCTTGGTCTAAGTTGAAATCAGGAGGTGACAGAGCAATCTGGAATTGTGTACCGGTTTCTATCAGATCTGTCATTACACTGCATGAATTTACAGCAAAACTGAGAACCCATCTCTTTTTCCTTGCTTTTAACTGTAGTCAGTTGGAATGTGACCGTTCTGTTCTGTAATTCATGATGTTTTGATGTGTAGATGTTTTTGATTGATTGTACTGCACCTTGGTCAACAATTGTTGTTTTTAATGGTGCTCTATAAATAAAGTTGAGTTGAGAGTTGAGTTGAGTAGTATGATAACCCAAGATCATTCTGGGGTTTAGGATAACCCAGGGTTACCCATTTCAGGTGTGAAAAGCCCTAATGTGACTTGTTTGCGTGCATCCCGGAAGCCTGAAAGTGTGGACAGGCTTGTGTTCCTGGCTAAAAGTCTTTAAAAGTCAGACTTGGTGTTGTTTTAGCTTGGTAGAATACTTGATAAGGCAAACTCTGTTTTTTTCCAACAGGTTATTTAGATTTTTTACATTGTTTTAATTTTAGCTTTACCATAACATTATTATACATTATTATATAACATTATGTATATTGCATATTTTTACTTTTTTATTTAAAGAAACTAAACCAATATATCTTGAGAATGAGAAAAGCAATTAAAAGGTTTTGTAGTGTTTTCGGGTTTTGTTTATTTGTAATCTGTTTTTACTTAAAAATTATTGCTTGTAATTGCTTCAGACAATTGTATAAAGCTATTTAAAACATCAATGAATGTAATTTGTGATAATCGTAACTAGGGCTGCAAGATTTGGTAAAAAGGGCACATTGCGAAGTCAAAATTCCGATTGCGATACGATATATAAGTGGTTTGACTCAACTTGCTTGTTATGAAGGAAAATGCACACACAGATTACTAATAATGCTGAAATCTGTATTTCTCAACTGA
>JAUCNO010001912.1:0-27498 GCA_032353835.1 Enteromius viviparus
ATATAATAATTTAAACATTTAAAAATGTGTTGTGTGCTTGACAATAAACATTTTCATATTTAAATATTAAAAGCAATGATTTAAAAGTAAAAATACAAGGTAATATGCCCAAACAGAGCCACATTAAGCATAAGATTCAAAATAAATGTGTGTATATGAAAAATAAATTTAATGAACTGGTTTCACTTCCCCGATGGCCTCTCAATAAATTCACAAATTATTGTCAAACACAGAATCTGTCACAGAAAAGACCAATCCGTGCTACATACGAGGAAAAAAAATCTAAATTGGGTCACATTTTAACTGACAGCAAACAAGACTTATATGTGGTTTTAATAAGTGTGTTAAAGGTTGTTGTGGAACAGTCATTTAGGCCTTTAAAACAACATTTTTTTGCAAATGTTATTTTACAACAAATTGTAGTTCTTTATTTCCCCGCCATAATGAACATGTGTCCAAACCTTTAAATTGCAGTGTATAAATTGTTAAAAGTAGCAGGGATGTCTATTAGAAATATTATCAATATGATCAACACTTTTAATCCAGACACTTCCTATAAAGAAAGCATGTATAATGACTATCAGAACTCACCCACTGATGAAGCTGAAACGCCTCCGAAGCCCAGCAGCACCAGCAGAACACACAGTGTCGATCTCCTCATGGTGGGATTTTTTCAGATTTGACTGGGTTTGGTTCGGTGAAGCTCCAGCAGCTGCTCGCTCTGCACGTCTAGCTCAGCTCGAGTCCGGCTCGCGTCCTTTAGACCCTCTTATCAGCTCAGTTTTTATGATCAGGGTGTGTGTCTCTCACATTGAGGCCAGTTTCAGCCATAAAACCTGTCCATGACTCCTCTTATGGTTTCGAACTGAAATAATGTAACTACTCTCCCAGAAACCTGCTCACTGCACATAAAACTGAGAAATGATTCATTTAGGGCAGAGGGATGAGGCAGTAGGTGAAGTTTGTGATGCAATGAACATATTCCATTTGAAAACATCTGATATTTTAATGAAATTAATGGAAGCAAAGGTCTCATTTGCCCAATTAACTCAATGCTCAAAAAGAAATAAAGTCCAACGGACAGCTTAACGTTTACAAATAACAAAACGTCTGATAAATATAATTTTAATATTTTAATAAATAATTTACACATTAATGTTCACAGCAAACAGCAAAACATAATAGGACCAATTTAATAATATTTTAAACATTAAAATGTGTATTAATTCTAGTAAATATGAAATTATGTAAACAATTAAATATGAATATATAAAGTACATACCAGAAAAAAAAAAATATAAAGATTTATATTATATGACTGCTTATTTTTAATATTACATTATATTATAATTAAATTGATACACATTTTTTTATATTTACATGTTTAATTAAAATTCTGATAAACAAATTATTTTAAGAATAATTGTAATCATGTTCCCAGGATAAATGACAAAACATCTGACGAATATTAATGATTATTTTAATAATGATTTACATTTAAATGTTATTAAAATGTGTATTAATTTTGATTAATTAATTATTAAATGATTTAAAATGTTTAAATATTGCCTTACAATTTGTATTTTAATAATAATAGTTTTGAATAATTGAATAATTAAAACCTGAATGTTGCGCTTGAAAAAAAGAAGAAAACAGGTTATCAAAAACCAGTTCAGAAGACCCATTCATTTTGATTTTGATTGAAACAAAACAGTGATGGGTTATGGGAAAATCTGTTAAACCATTCCTTCGCAAAATTATTCACTGTTTTGACACACTCCAAATAGATTGCATATAGCAAATCATTTGATTCAGTTCAAAACTTTGGAGAGCGGATTGTGAATCATATGATTCAGATCGGAACTTCGGATCGCGGTTTGTGAATCATATGATTCAGATCGGGACTTCGGAGAGGAAATTGTGAATCATTTGATTCAGATCGGAACTTCGGATCGTGGTTTGTGAATCATATGATTCAGATCGGGACTTCGGAGAGGAAATTGTGAATCATTTCAGATCGGGACTTCGGATCGTGAATCATATGATTGATTCAGATCGGGACTTCGGATCGTGAATCATATAATTGATTCAGATCGGGACTTCGGAGCGTGAATTGTGAATCATTTGATTCAGATCGGGACTTCGGATCGTGAATCATTCAGATCGGGATTCGGAGCGTGGATTGTGTATCATTTGATCCAGATCGGGACTTCGGATCTTGGATTGCGATTCTCTTTCTTTCTTTCTTAGTAAACAGAAGAATCATCAAACCATTAAAGCAGAAAGAAAGAAAGAAGTTTATTACGAATCCCTTAAAAACATTAACCATGGTTTTTTTTTTGGCAAAGGTGTAGTAACCATGTTTTTTTGGTGTATTGATTATATATAACTACATTTTTACTGCAAATACCATGGCAAATCTATGGTCATAAAATAACTTTTTAATGTGGCGCTTCATCATAAATATTTGCAGCATGTTCTAAAGACACAGGAAGCTTATAATTCATTATTATTTACTTTATTAATAGTTTTTTTACCTAAAATAGCAGATATTCTCATCTTAATGTCGTATCTTAATTCAAACGCTTTGCTTAGTCAGGTAGAGTCATGCTATAGTTGAGATATGAGCAATCATAATCCCACAGCTCATTTCTCTGCTCAATATTCCCTCATTAGTCGGATCGGTGTTGACATACTGAAGGAATGGGTTGAGCGCGTGTTTTGCAACTGAAAGCAAAACAGATATGGACGGGGAACTGAGTGCGGTGGAAAAACACTCTTGAGGGACGATCTGTGAGTTTTAATGAGACACAGAGGAATAGGAAGCATTCAGATGTACCATAACAACAGAAGCAGTAAACATCTGCTATTCTTCAAGTAACGTGAGAGAATATGCATAGATTCATATATCAACGAGAACATGTTTATAGAAATAAATAGACTCTTGTAAAAGCAGCTGTACAAAAAATAAGTAGCAAAAGCATTCATGAAAACTAGCTGATAATGTCATCACACTGAGAAACGTAGCATTGACTCAGCAATGGAAGTGAATGGGTGCCGTCAGAATGAGAGCTGATAAAAACATCACAATAATCCACAGCACTCATCAGTTAATGTATTGTGAAGACAAAAACTGAAACAAATCCATCATTAAGGGAGGGATGATATGGGAGAGATGACAGGAGATGGACTTTTTTCAATGGAGGAAGAATGATTATGGATTATGGGATTATTATGGACTCATATTTTAGCTGGAAGCAATGGTTTGAAATTAAAAATGTCTTATTGATGGATTTATTTCTTACAAACACACATCTTTTGCCTTTTTCAGATGTTAACTGATGGACTGGAGTGCTGTGGATTATTGGGATGTTTTTTTCAGAATCTCATTCTGACGGCACCCATTCACTGCAGAGACAGTGCTACATTTCTCCAGATCTGATGCAGAAACTCATCTACTTCTCGGATATCCTGAGGTTGTGTAAATGTTCAGCTTTTTGTTTTGGTCAACTATCCCTTTAAAAGACAGCATCAGCCAAAAGTTTGCACGCGTCTGCTCACTACCACGTTATCTAAAAATAATAGTGAAACTGCATTAAGTAACTTTTGACTGGTTGTGTGAGTCGTTGACCTGAAACGATGCGTTTAAAGCTCTTGCGCACAATTGCATAAGAATGTTCTGGCTCTTTTCAGCAGCCCTTGTGAATTCACTGGAAGCTCCGTGTGATTCTCAGGCTTTAAAATTCTGGAAGATCTCGGCCACCTCCAGCCAGCTCCGGAAACACGCCAGCCCCTGGTCCCGGATCTGCTTCCGACCTTTATCTGTGATCACCTGACCATTCTCCTTCACGATGACCAGCTTCGGTACCGCTGTGATGTTGTATCTCTTCTTCAGTTCGCTGAAAAACAGCAAAAAACACATCAACATCATAAACCTGACAACACAGTTATGTTTCGTTGTTTTACATATACAAAATATAACCGTTTTTTTTTTTAAACGGTTTCAAATGTGATTATTTCAAATCAACATAATTTCAGGTGTTGCTGTCATTTTAATAGATAATTAGATTTAATGCAATAAAATGGCAACTTGCAATACAAAAAATCTATAAAAATAACAGGATATCGAATTTGCATATAGAAATTGTGTAATGTAATAAAAATGTAAACAAATTCTAGTTGGAAATAATAAAGCCTTGTTTTACATGTTTTTTTTTTTGTTTCAAATTGATTAACAATATAATTTTTAATCATATGGACTGATAAATTAAGTCCATAAAGTCCATATGTAAATAAATTACAATTTTATAATATAAATTTTAGCATACATGCTTATAACCATGATTTATGGTTTTAAGGCTTTTTAATCCCAAAATAAACAGAATAACGATGTGTTTATTAGTACAAATATATAGTAATATGTTGCAATTTACATATTTTTTAAATGTAAAATGTACAATACAATTAAAAAAAAGTTCAACACAGTACAGTAAAATTAAAATAAAAAAAGGAAATTAATTTTGACCAAACAGATTAAATTGTTGCCAATTTAAAATATATAATGCAAATGAAAAACAATAAAGTCATGTTTTCCATGCTATTAAAAAACTGACTGATATTGATTACAATATGAATTAATAATAGAATTTGTTATATATTATATGTCTATAGATGGTAGATTGATCAACAGGTCTACTTTGCAGTTTTTCAGTTTAATATGAAATCATAAAAGCTGCATGTAAAATAATTACCTTAATAATAATAACCTTTTTTGCCAATTAATTTTAACTCATTTGGATTTAATTTAATAAATTTACAGAGAAATGCGTAAAATATTTTACACTCGAGCATTATTACAGCTATTTATTTTTTTATGCTATAGTAATTTATTAAATAGGCATTTTTCCCCAGTGGCTTGAGAAAATCAAATTTTGTTTTTAAATTCCTTGCTATTCCTATATTACCATAACCTGATTTATGCAATAAAATGTCACCCACGTGCAGTGAAACTACACAGACTGTCTATTTATAACATAATCCTCCAACTCTCTGTGTGTGTGTGTGTTAAACCTCTTATCAGGGACAGACTGAAAGCTGTAATGAAAGGTTACTGTGGCAGATGCACAATAACTCAACGCAATGCAACTCACTGTTTATATGGATCCGTCCAGGGCAGAGCCAGCCAGTCCCCGTGCATGTCGTGATAATACTCCACCATGTCTTCTGTGGATTTATCCGAGGATATGAAGACGATCTCAAACTGGGCAGGAGGCTCAGTCTCCTCCACCAGCTCGGTGTAGAAATCACAAAGCAGCGGGGTGAAGTCTCGACACGGAGGACACCATCCAGCCGAGAAATACAGACCGACCACTTTATTCCTGAGCGCTTCCTCTGGGTCCACCAGATCTCCTTCTTTATTCACCAGAGTCCGGCCTGAAAACACCTCGACCATCGCTCAGGAGTTTCTGTCCACCTGGATAAAGTGTCTAACTTACTGTGACGTCTCAAAAGTGTGGAGAACACCTATACCCAACGTTCACTGCGCACTCTAGCGAGTCCTTTGACAGCGTTGCTCGTGTTTACAAATCGCTTCCTCCTTTGACGAGTTCGGCTCATGAATATTAATGATTCACCGCGACTACTGATTTGCTGACAGTCGCCGTTCGTGAATATAAATTAGGTGAGCAGTAGACGCACAGAGCCGTTGAGAAGCTCTGTAGACGCTTACTGAAGGTTGCCGAGCAACGTAAAAGCTTCGTAATTAATATTTATTCGATAACGGTACGCCGTAGTACGATTGGTCTGCTTAGTGTGATTGACAGCTGAGTCAACCAATCAAGATTTTGAGAGCGGTTGCCATTCCTACGTACAATGAATTGCTCATTATTGGAAAAACGTTTTACCAATTTTAAATACCCTTAAATACATAAGTGTTTATCTAAATAATTATTTCAATTATTTAAGTAAACGTGCTCTGCAGTAGATGCATGGATTCCCCAATTATTAACCATGATAGCAGGTAAGGTTAATTAATATTATTTATTTAACATAAATTATTTTAATTTAATTTAGAGATTTTACATTTACTTGTTTTGAGATGCAAAACCGATTTAAAATGGTCTTTTTAAATGTTTTTATTTATTTCGTAAAAAATAAATAAATAAATAAAATGTTGTATTTATTTAATGAATAATTTTCCTGATTTTTTTGCAAATTTTCCAAGCATTAAATGGCATAAAGAATCATTCAGATAAAGATTCAGACCCACACATTCACATTAACTTTTTTTTAATCTTATAAGGATAGACTTACATAATAATTATAAAAATTACTTAATGAATTAAGTAACAGGTTTTAAAATGTGTTTATACTTAAATGAAAATAAAATGAACTATCTACACGTTAAAAAACAAAAACAAAAAAAATCAGATTCGGTCCAATAGAAGCCATTTACCTATACGTGAAAGAACATGAAATTTGAACTATACATGTATCTGCAACAATCATCAAATTGCACTGCATTTTTGTCGATCTTTTCTCTTTTTTTATACAAAGTAATTAAAGAGCAACAGCATCTTAAAGGGACCATACGTTCAATTCTCTCCACGTAGTTTAAAGTGTGCATTAGCTCTAATTCTATATCTACACGCTTGAATTAGATATGCAATATTCAATGCATGCACACATTAGCCCGCTCATCATGTGATTTCGTCCCGATTTCGTCACGGTAAGGCCTGTTTCTTCATTAAATATGGCACTCTTCATAGAAATGTAGTAAGTTTGTCCTGTAGCAGAACTGTGTCAAAATGATATGATCCCTCAAATGCTGTTTTAACACTGGTTCCCTGCCTTGGATTGGCACGCCACACAACACCAGTGCGTTTGTTCTCATAGAGCATAGCAGAAAATAAAATACTTAGTTTAACGTTCGTTTTTACTTAGAAATGGATTCAAAAATCAAAACAGAAACGGCACAATTAGCAACACAATAAACGGAAACTTTCATTTAGGGAACGAATAGCCGAAATAAAAAGACAGGTACACATGCATCACACTAACATACGATAACAACTCTACTCATATCATGCAAAAAGAACGGTCTAGTTTTCGTCGTTTTTTTTCTTTTTGAAATTTCCCACGTCGACCTGACATCAAAACACAGTACAATACTACAGTAGGTACATGTAAAAGGCCAATCCCATGAGTATGTCTTTCTGAGGGGATCCGTTTGCATATTGACACGTCCGTTGTCCGCTGGATAAGACACAACTCTAGCGACGGTGAGGGACGCCTCGCACAAGTCACCTAGCTCTTGTTTGGAAAGGAAAAAGTAGATCAACGGTCCCGGGACAAAGCTTGACCTCTGCGTTCCGGCCGCTGCTTTATTTGGTAGGCCGAGCGGGTTGCCCGCATTAAGGTTTCCAGGGCAAAACATGAAGTATCACGAATATTGTTATGCACTTTACTGGGTGAAGCTTACGGAGAGACAGCATCGGGAAATGCCCAGATCACATTTCACCCCAAAATCATAAGAAAACGTATATGCATATCATGTGTAAAAGGATATTAACTCATATGAAACGTGTATAAAATAAAAATGTACAAAATAAAAAATTGTGCGGCTCATTTGTCATTTTTAACATAATTAACAAACACATAAATTAAAAAAAAAAAAATTTAGTAAAAAAAAAAATTAAAAACATAACTACATTTTCTTATTACAATAAGTTTTAGCTGACTTTTTCATTATATTTATATATATATATATATATATATATATATATTTTATGTGTGTGTGTGTGTCTTAAACATCTTTTTAAAGTTGTTTTTTTATATATATATATTAAAATGTCAAAATTATTATACATATTTTGAGGTAATAGTAAAAAAAAAGCAAATTTTTTAGAATGCTTTTTTTATGACAAATAATAATGAAACATCAAAATATTTGTTAACTGTCCCGAATTTATATTTTTAGCATGCCACTTTTTTTTTGTGTTTTGCGTGACAAATATATATATGTATATATATATATATATAAAAATGTTTAATATGTGTTAACAGTCATGAATAAACGCATATATATATATATATATACATGCGTTTATTCATGACAGTTAACACATATTAAACATTTTTTTATCCAATTAGCATGTTCAAACCTCCTATTGTCATTATTGTAATATCAAAAAAATATGTCAAATAATGTATTAATTCTAAAAAGATTAAGATTTATGGTGATTAATAAAATGATGTGGCCGGACAGGATTTTTTACAGCATGTTGCCTTGCACTAATGTATTTTTGCATTATGCAATGACAATTTGATGTGTATGAATGTGCTTAAATGTCTTGGAAAAAAAAAATGCTTTTTTTCCCCCGAACATAATGCCTCATTTGATTTTGGAGAGAAATCTGACCTGTGCAGTTCTTGGCATCACCCTTCTAGTGTTGTGCATCGATTGCAGTAGACAGCGGCTTGAGAACAAGAGAAACGCTTCATGTTAAGTGTGAAAACAGGAGCAGCGTAACCCAAAGCAGCACAAAATAATGCAAAACACATGTCTCTGTGAGGACTTCTTCGAACAACGTAACATTCCTTGGAGGGGGCCTTCAGGTCATTTCGTACAAGTCTAATGGCAAGACACAAACCTTCAGACAAAACACACACGTAAAAAAACAAAACAAAATAAAACCGTGAAGTCAATATCGAGGCACAGACGTTTAGGCTCGCAGAGAGGCAAAGCGACAGAGAAATCTCCCCAAGGCTGATAAAAGAAAAACAACACAAAAGTCACAGGGTGCAAAGAAATTCCTGAATACTTTCTTCGTTATTGCATCAGCGTTTTCTAACCGGTACGGGATTAAACACTTTGTGCGATTAGTATCGTGTAACATCTCTAAATACTTCGGGGCATTGGGTAACCGTACGATTTTTAGTGCTAAAGAGCCAAAATCATGTGCTAAGACACAATAAACCCATTAATCTACACCAAGAGGAAATGTCCAAACGATGCGATCTGATACAATTAGTGGGCATTTTGTACATTTTAAGACGCCCATTAAGTGAAATAAACATTATATCAACGTTAGATCAATGTTAAGCCAACGTTCCATATATGAAACCAAAAACGCTTTTTTAACAGGGGAGCGAAACAACTCTAAATTTAGTGCTTAAAATGATAAAAAGCTGCATTAGCGTTTACTCGTGGTAAAGATACATATACATATACAGTATATGTATATATATATATATAAAAAGATAACAAAATACATACAAACAAAACAATAGGGTTTCACGCCACAAATGCCTACATTTCACTGACAGCAGAGCTCGTGTGCGCAATTCTGGCGAGGACCAGAAGACGGAGGGATAAAACAGGAAATATCTGGCAACCGACTCAAAGACGTCAAGGACAGAAAGATGTCTTCTTTATAGACAATTTCTCCCGCCCTCCACCACCTGGCACTTTTACGAGGTTAAGGACGTCCCGAACGCTCCCCATTCTTCACCGACTGCTGTGTTTATCACGTCCGAAAGGATACACGCTTCACACGTTTCCCCAGGATCCACCGCTAGCTTGAATTTTTAACCCAAGACGGAGCTGTAACAGTCCAATAGATGAAAACTTTATCATCCCACGATGCCCCAAACGGGATTTTCCCGGCGAGCGTCTTAGTAACAACCAACAGGAATGGGAAATGCTCGAGACGAACCTCTAAATGTGAAGCTACGCGTATGTCGGGGGATGTGATGTCCGTTCATCCTACAACGATAAGAGACATTTGACTAGCGGTAATCCACCGAAATATCCAGCGTTCCATTTCCAGAAGATGTTGCGAGAAATGTTCCGAGAGAACTTTTGGCAAAAAACGTTTTTTTTTTTTTGTGTGTGTGGATCACATGGTTACATGAGACTCCTCCCCCTCTCCTCGTCCCATGCTGCGCCTTACGATGTTTTCACCAGGTCATAGACGTAAATGTGAAAGTCGTCATCGAACTTGATGAAGTAGACGGAGGGCTTGGCCTCCACCTGATGGATAACCATGCCAGTTCGTTTAGAGCCGTCCTCTTTGGCGTATTCCACCTGCTTCCCCACGAGGCTGTCCACGACCTCTCCAGGCTCACGCTCTGCCGGGGGCGAGTCGTCTGAAACACACGCAAATACCATTATTAGACCAGAACCATAAAAACCACTGCACATCCCATAACACACTGAAATTAAACCAAAACTTATCAAATAAAATAGTATAATGTTTCAGAGGAAAAAGCCTAAAAATAGTTGTACATTTTTTGGCATGGTATTTGTGAATTCTGTTAAATGTTATGAAGGCTCTTTCCTGTCAAGGCACGGTAGCGGTGACATTTTAATCCCATAATTCTGTCTTTTTTTTGTCCTGCATTTCTAGCACAATATAAACGTTTTTTGTTTTTGTAGAATTGTGAGAGGAAAGAATAAATTGTAAAAAGTTTTAATGACCATCCCTTGGTGGAAACAAGCTTCAGTAATATTAAAACAATGAATAATTTTGATAAAAATGTATTTCTGAGGTCCAAATTATGAGATTAAAATGACTGACAAATGATCACAATTATAGTAATAGTAATAATAAATAAATTCCATGTTAAATAAATATTAACATTTAATTGTACAATAACTATAATATTATTTTAGTGTATTTATATATATATAATTTATATAATATGTGTATAATTTATTTATATATATATATATATATATATATATATATATATTTATTACACACACACAAACATTATTAAATATGATATAATATTCAATTACAATACATAACATTGAAAATATTTATAAAAATTATTTACTGTTAGAAATTACAATACCAGAAGAATTAAGCTTCTGAAAGTTTGTGGTTGGATATTTTCATATTTCTGTGTTTTCTGCTCATCAAGGCTGCATTTATTTGATCATAAATACAGTAAAATTGTGAAATATTATTACAATTTAAATTAACTGTTTTCTATGTGAATATCTTTGAAAATGTAATTTATTCCTGTAATGTTCAGCTGTATTTTCAGCATCATTACTACAGTCTTCAGTGTCACAGGATCCTTGCGGAATCATAATAATCTACCGAGTTGGTGCTCAACAAACATTTCTGATTATTACCAGTGTTGAAAAGCTTTGTGCTGCATCATATTTTTGTAGAAACTGAGATACATTTTATTTTTCAGTATTCTAGAATGAACTGATGAACAGAGAGTTCAAAAGAACAGCATTCATAAATAACATTATCATAATTAACATTATTAATCACTGTCACTTTTGATTAATTTAATGCATCCCTGCTGACACAAAAAGCATCAAAACAATGATGCTACTATCCTCTGCTACAATCAGTCCACTACAGAGCAGTCAGCGCAGTTTTAACCCATTATATCAGCACTCACTGGAGTCTGGCATGATCCTCAGATCTCCGTCTTTGTAGTCGTCGAGCAGCTGATACATGTAGAGCACCGGGTCTTTCTCGTACGTGATGTAGAACCACGTGTTCATGATGGGCGCCCGGGCCAGGACCATGCCCCTCCACTCATTCTTAGTGCCGTCCTCCGTCTCGAACATGTGCTCCACGGCTTTCCCGATCATGGTGTCGGCCAGATGAGCGTCGCTGATACGCGTCGAGGCTGAAACACACACAGGACAGCATAACATTAATAACAAAGACCTAATATTTAACTCTGATTCCTATATTTATTTAATTAGGAGCAACATTGTAAAAATATTAATACAATTATATTCACACAGCCCTAAAACAAACTTCTGTTAATATTTCACTTATAAAAATTAATTCAATAAATGTATTAAATGTTTAATGAGTGCAACAAAAATTAAATATAATATTTTAATGAATATTTACACATTTAGCCCCAAAATAAAAATTTATTAGCATTATTTTTAAAATTTGGAAATTATTATTAAATTCCTAAATTATGTATGATAATAATAATAATAATAATATTATTATTATTCACACATTCACAAAAAAGTTCTTCTGCTAATATTTACTCTGGGTTATATTAATAAAAATTCTTATATTTAAATTCATATACGTTATATTTATTGAGAAATGAGTGCAACATTTAAAAATATATGAATAAAATATAATATTTCAATGAATATTCACACATTTAGCCCCAAAATAAAAATTGATTAGCATTATTTTTAATTCTGGAAATTATTATTAAATTCCTAAATTATGTATAATAATAATAATAATAATAATAATAAATTCACACATTCAAATAAAAGTGCTTCTAATATTTACTCTGGATTATATTTATAAAAATTATAATATTTAAATTCATACATGTTATATTGATCGAGCAATGAGTGCAACATTTAAAAAAAAAAAAATAGTAATACAATTTAAAATTGATATAAAAATCACATTCAACCCTAAAACACAATCAGAAAAATTAAGCTTTGCATAATATTTAACTCTGAGAATTATTATTATTAAATTCATTCAGTGCATCATTTAAAAAATATATTAATACAATAATAACATTCATATTCACACAATTATCCCAATTTGAAAATAATTATTAAATGTCATCTTAATTAAGAGGAACATTTTTCTTTTAAATATTAATGTAACTTTAAAAAAAAAATATGAATGCAATACAACAACTACAAATAAAAATAATTACATTCATATTCATACATCGAGCCCTCCTCTGATAATTATTAAATTTATAAATGTTATATTAATTATGAGCAATCTTATTACAAAAAAAAACAAATATTAGTACAATACTACTAATAAAAATAATTAAATGCACATTAAATAAATTAATGCATATATGAAAAGAACAATATGAGTGCAACATTTTAAAAACATTAATATAATAGAATGATAAACTGCTGCCCAGCTGCATTATCAGGCTGAAACAGGTGTGCACTCTTCTTTCTACAATACGTGTGCTGTCAGGAAATGAAGAGAAGCAGGTACCGAGTCTGTCTGGAAGGACCTCGAGTCCCTGCACCCTCTCGTCTTTATGCAGCTCCAGGCCGTAGACGCAGTCGAAGCCGTCGTACTTGATCAGGTAGAGCGAGGGGTTGACGGGCACCTGGTCTAAAACAGTGCCTTTCCACTGCGACGCCGCACCGCTGCCCTCCTTCCAGATGTGCTGGATCCGACAGCCCACGATGTTCCTCCGCGGCTGAGCCACTGCTTTGGTGGGGCCTACGCTGCTTTTGTGTTTCCTGTCAGATCGTCAACATTAGCATTAGCATCGCTCTCAAACTAGAGCTCTTACAGTCCCCAGACGCCGAGCTCTGAACCGGTTTCACTTCAACAAAACAACAAACACAACACTTGATCCAAATGGTATTGGTTGGGATTGTCCCATAGATCTTATCATAAAGAGAAAATATTTTTACGTAAATAATTGCACACTTCAGCTTCCATTAATTTTATTCATCATTATAAATTAATAATTATAATGACTATATTTACTATAATCAGTATTATCAATGAGGTTCATATTTTAAAACATTATAATATATAAAAATAATAATAATAAAAAAATATAAAAAAAATAATAATAAAAATAATACAGTATAATACAAACACAATAGTTACGATTTATTACAATCAGTGACAATAAAAAAGATAATTTGTATTTAAGTGTTCAATCCAATACACTATCATACATCTAATACTTAATTCTGCTAATGAGAAAAAAATATATATTTATATATATTAACATATTATATATTATAATATAGTATATTTAATATTTCATATTCATGCATTCACCTCAAAAAACAAGCACTGACAAAACTTTAAATTATTATTTAATACATGAATATTTGTTACAAATAATATGAATTAAACTTAAAATATATATTTTTAAATAATATTAAAACAAATAAATATATCATATTCAAGTGTGCATATTACAATAAAATGTTCAATTGTGCTAAACAATTAAAATACAGAAATATATTTAACTATAACTGGCACCGAAAAATAAAATACATTTTAATTGTCATTTATGATCAATATGGATTTTTAAAAGTTAATATAATGTCATTTAATTTATATTTATATATTCAGGCATAAAACACAAACAACAATAAAAGCACTTTACCTAATATCTAAGAATTATAATTATTATTAAAAACATTACAATTGCTATAAATTAAACATAAAAAAACTATATAATCTAGTTCATATTTTTGTGTTCAATACACAACTAAAAAAAAAAAGATTTATCTAATATTTAACTAAAAATGATAATTTTCAAATACATACATTTTCATGATGCAAGTTCAACATTTTTAAAATCTTACTAAAATATGATACTTCATATTTTCAGTACTAAAATGCAAGAAAATAAAAAGTATTAAAAGTCATCGCTATATTATTATCAGTATGAGAACATATATATATATATATATATATAAAAACTATGTAAAATAATAATTATGATTTAAAATTCAGCCCTAAAAGACAATCATAAGAAAACTTACTTATGAGAATTCTTTTTCTTCATCATATTTGCAGAGACACCAGCATGCCCTTGAATCACAGACACAGCAGCATGGTTAATATTAAAAACATCTCAGAGGACGCTCTTCAGAAATCAAAGGATCAAACCTGCATCAGCTCTGGGTCTCTGGGCTGCGTTCTTCCCGAATGGGGTCTTCATTCATCTGTGTGTGGAGGAGCAGCCCGGCTGCAGCACTAGGGTCAAGATATGGGCTGTATCAGGGCACAGGGGTTTAATCTAAAGGGGGCGGTCAAAAGAAAAGAAGAAGCGCTGGCATGTAACGCGCTCGGCCCTCTCAGGGCCCGCGCAGATGGGAACTGATCCACGCCTCCTTCAGAAGGGCTCCAGCAACCTGAAAAAACACAGGAACGAGAGTAAAGACGACTTAACGTTAATGAGCCACAAGAGCCAAATTACATGAGGAGAACAACTTCATGAAGCTTGTGTGAAATATTAATAAATAGACTACTAAGTTGGATCTCAAAATGTAAATGTTAAAAAATGCAGCACGGAAAATAAGGTCAGATATGATTATTTTAGCTGTAAACCTGTATGAATTTCTTTGTTCTGGATATTTTGAAGTACGTTTGTGACCAGGCTGTTTTGAGTCACCATTGACTTCCATAGTAGCAAGAAAAATACTATGGAAGTCAATGGTGACTCAAAACAGCCTGTATTTCTTATGTCAAACACAAAAAGAGATATTTTGAAGAATGTTGGTAACCAAACAGTTGCCATTTCCTTCTATATTTTCCCCATACTATTGAAGTCAGTGGGGACCATCATTTATTTATTCACTTTTTAACACCATGCCTCCATCAAGGTTATTTTCATGGCCATCTCTGAATAAATTATACAAGTATACAATGAACAAAAGGCTATAAAGGATAATAGATGTACACTAGACAATAAATATATATATATATATTGATACATTTTTAAATAAATCAGACACACTTTTGAATAAAACCAGTCTATTTACATTAAAAACAGTAAAATCTGTTATTTCAATGGTTACCAATATTCTGCCAAATATATTTTACTTTTAAAAGACAAAAAAAAAGAAAAAGAAAAATACATTGGAACTCAGGTTGAAGGCGAGTAAATGATGATAATTAACATTTTTAAGTGAACTGTCCCTTTAAGACAAGAAACAAAGCATGTGGTCCATTTAATTTATATTTATAGTGTTACAAGAGACATATAACTTGCACTTTATCAATTATCATTTTTTTTTTATCTCAATTATAATAGACATTTTTAAAGAATTAAAAGGTTTTCTAAAAACGATTTTGTTTCAACACTTCAGCAGCACTCAACTGTTTTATTCATATCTATATTCTGAGGTGGCGTTTGTTCATATAATCATTCACAATTATTTTATTATTGCAATTCATATCTATTTTTGTGCCCATAAACTTTCATTTTTAGTATATATCTTTGAGGGACAAGATTTTGTTTTTGCTTGTCTGTAAAAAGTAGAGTTTTATTATATTCGGAAGTTTTTAAAGACTTGTATATTATGTATATCATTCACATGTCAATCATTTTTGGATGAACGCTTCCTGTGAAATATATTTCAGACAATTACTTAATACTGTTAAGTTGAATCCTGAAATGGTAAACAGGCTCTTATTTGACCCTGAACCACTAAACCAGTCATAAAACTGAGTTTTATACATCACCTGAATAAACCAGCTTTCTATTGATGTCTGGATTATTAGGATACAACCATATTAGTCTGAGATACAACTATTTGCAACGCTTTTGTTCTTAGCAATGCATATTACCAGTGGTGGACAGTAACGGAGTATTTGTACTTCGTTACTGTACTTAAGTACATTTTTCAAGTATCTGTACTTTACCAGGGTAGTTTTATTTTTAGAAACTTTTACTTCACTATATTCCTAAGCAAAGGATCGTACTTCTTACTTCACTATCTTTCATTAAACATATCGTTACTCATATATCACGTCACGTGCTCCGAGCGATACGCAGACGAGCGATTCATTAACAAACTGATTCTTTTTAATGAACCTGTTCAATCGGTTCGCAAATCGCACCAAACGATTCACTTTCGGATTGGAATGATCCGATTGCAGCTGTTCACGATTCGACCGCTCACTGATTCAAACGATCCGTTCAGAGCGAGTCTCCAGTGAACCGAACAACACGCGACTGATGACGCGTAAAGTAAGTTACTAATGTCAAATTTTAGGATTAGTAACTTTAACTGAAAATCATATTTAGGTAAAAATTGTCGGTTTGTTACAGAGCAGTAAAGAGTTATCTATTCAAGTCCACATCAACATCAGCGTCTCCAGGTCCAAAAACGTTCATATTCCCTGCTGCTGTAACGTTAGCAGTTTTATTAAAACGCTACGCATTTAGTCCTACGCCTGTTTTTGAATTGTTTATCAACGGTATACATTTTTTATATTGTTTGGATCAACTATCAGAGTAGAGAGATACGAATGATTAGTCATATTATTAGATAACGTCCAAATATTTTTGATATATTACATCTGAGGGGAAAAAGAAAGGATGTGATGTTCAGGTAACTACAGTAATTATCAAAGTGGGAAGTAATGCCCTCTGGGGGCATTTGTCCGAGAGTGTTTACAACACAGACAAGGTTTGAGAAGAAAAATAATATTTTCCTTCAAAAGTTTTTCCTAACTTATTCACGTCACATATAACGTTCTGCAAAACACTTTTTTTCTTAATGGTGAAAATGAGATGTTTTCTCTTGGATACATTGCAGTGTAAGATTCACTACTTACATCACTCTCGTCAAAAATCCCTGGCATTTTTAACAGTAAGATTATAAACAAATATGTGCTATTAAGTAGCTTATATAAAATAATGCTAAATAAGTCTATCAGTACTTTTTTACTTGAGTACATAAAAAACAAGTCCTTTTGTACTTTCACTCGAGAAAAATTGAAAAAGGAGTAATATTTTATTGCATGTATCTGTTGTACTTCGTCCACCTCTGGTACTCTTGTTGCTGCTCAAGAGTTTGCTAATGCTTCTGCAGACCTGGGCTAATTTTACACTGTTGCTGTGGGTTGTTTTTCAGTCTGGGGGTTACAGAGATCAACAGTCCTTGGAACGCTCTTTCGACAGAGAGGTCTACAATTCCAGATCGATGCAAGAGTGTATAGCAGTGCAGGTTTACCTGCGTCACAGGTTCCAGGATCGCCTGTGGGCCATCAGCTACATTACTCAGTACATGCAGATTCGCAGTGTTCATGTTCTGACCGCTGGGCAGCAACACAGTCACCTGAGAGGCAACAGAAAATCTTAGGGGTGAACGTCAATGAAAAAAAAACATGATAATGCTATGGAACGCCAGACTACCTGTTGTGTTGTGCCATCTTGCTGAATGTAGGCCACTTGGGGCTGATCTGTAAACACAGCCTGAACAGGAACGAAAAAGAGTATCTCCGATAATTAATCAGAAGGAATACATATCTAAATATCATTCAGCCAGCCAAAACTTACACAATAAATCTTGTGTCACACTTTAAGGAGTTTATTCTGCAATAATAACAGAACATACAATCCGATTGAACAGCTCATTACACATTCCCTATTTACACACTAAATACATCTTTAAATTAGGAAGAAGGAAAACATTGAATTAAATTAGCTGTTCAATTACATTGTGTATCGATCACTCTTCTAAATTACAGCAATAATTAGGAATTGTAACCCTGTTGGCTGGCTGTCATCACATCTTCACAGTGTAGATGAAGTCACCTGTGATCCATCGGCTGGGTGTATGTACACCAGTGTGTGTTCGGCAGACTCTACAGAGGTGTAGGAGCTTCCGTCTGCAGCATACACAACCTGCTGCTGTCCGCGGTCAGACTGCTCTCCGCTGTACACGATCTGAGCCACCGCACTAGTCTCAAAATGCACCTGCACAGATATTCATGAAAATTAATGCATAGCTTTTACCACATTCATTTTCTTTGGTCTCATCAAAATGAAGCTTTTGCAGTAGAGCATGCTTGATTGTAATGCAATTGTCTTGACGCTGAAGAAGGCTACACAGATTTCTGCAGTCTTTCAGTGCATAACATCATGCAAATATTTCAAATTCAGCAAGTCTTTGATATCTAGTATTGGTACAGATTTTAAAAATCGAACAGTGCATTTTAGGATGAAGCGTAACTATCTTCAGTCCTTTTGCAATTAGGATGCTTCATGGAGAATTTAATACCATTTGTTGTATAAAGGAGAGGCGTAGTGCATTCAATAGAATAGAAATGCTTTGTTGATTCTCTGTGGACAAATTTAAAATGAAGCTAAACAAGTAGTTCCACATAACTAACGCATGTAAAGAGAAAGGTTTGGCTGTACCTGAGGTGTATTTCCAGTGTCGTTGTTGGATGTTGAACTCCACACAGATGAGGACTCCTGCTTGGCCTCCATAGCAACAGTATGAGGCGAGACCGAACACCTCCTTCACCTATCCACCGATCATCAACCACCTGTATATGCATTACAGAAATTGGCATGGGTTTATTTCCATGACTTCTCTAAACAGCATGCTGAGCTATTATGAAA
The DNA here is from genome assembly GCA_032353835.1 of Enteromius viviparus. Lineage (NCBI taxonomy): Eukaryota > Metazoa > Chordata > Actinopteri > Cypriniformes > Cyprinidae > Enteromius > Enteromius viviparus. Next base: position 19,114 of record JAUCNO010001912.1, read on the forward strand.
ACTTTTTATTTGGTCATTACTCATAATATGGGGAATGTGTTAAAAGTCTATAGTGGCATATTGGTGCATATCATCACAAAATATAACGTAGCATGAAACATTTTCACCACATGACAAGTTTCATTAACAGGTACATGCGTAATGGATTTTTTTTTTTTATTTAGCTATTTGGACTTGATTACATGCATGTGTTGTTGCCTGGATGTTAAAATGTGGACAAGGCACTCAAAAGAGAAGGCAGATGAACTTGAGCTTGAAGGGGTGAGTTTCAGGGTTGCTTCTTAAAATTGAAGAACGCATGCTAGTGAGGCTTAGCATTACACGCTAGAATGAGACAGTATAGTACTAGATTACAATTTGAATTATAACAGCAATCATATTAAATACTTTCTATAAAAGCTACATCTGTGTGTGGTCTCCCAGCATTAATAACATAATAATAATAATAATAATAATAATAATAATAATGTGTTGTGTTGTATAACTATAAAACTGAACAAGCTCAGTGTTGATTCATTGTCATAAATTGGAATTTGTCCAAAGGATTCTGGGTGATTCTTGTGCATCCTTTAAAGCAGGCTGAATGAAGGACACAAAACACAGACTGGCTATTGAACAAAGACCTATGTTTTTTATGATGTGGCAGCCAAGATATAGTGTCCTTCCTTTTGACTAAATGACTGGAGAAGGCCTGCATATGTCACCAGAGACGTCTGCGTTTCTACCAGAGCAGTGTTGAATCAGGTGTGTGGGGCTAGCTGTCCTCCAGGACAGGTTTAAGAACCACTGCGCCAGAGGATCCAGTAATGACATTTTGATGGAAAATATAAAAAATATTTAACCTACGATATGCATTTAGGAAACAGGATTTACAGAATTCTGCCAAATTTAATGGCAGAGTGTCTTCTTTATATTTAAGGTATTTTCAAAAATGTGGATATATTACTGTAGATCCATCTGTGAATATTACCCAGTACATATCCTCCATAAGCGCACTTGCACTCGCTGCTTATTGCACTCCTGGTTAGACCTAAGCTGCATTTCGTTGCCTTGTCCTTGTACATGTGTAATGACAATAAAGTTGAATCTAATCTTATCTATCTAATCTAATATAAATTTGTCCCAACTTTATCCATATATCTATATGTCTGGTTCATCTTATACCAACTTACAGGCAACGATCTGGATGAGCTCACAGAGACTGTAACATCATATATCAGTTTCTGTGGGGATCTATGCATCCCTACCAGGACTCACTTAACATTCAATAACGAAAAGCCATGGTTCACAGCAAAACTCATACATCTTTGTCAGGCCAAAGAGGACGCCTTCAGGAAAGAAACACACTGAATAAGGCGTCTTAGAAGAACTACGCTAAAAACTTCGAAGACCAGTCCATTTCCAGAGACCCAGCTTCACTGTGGAAAGGTTTGAGAGATATCACTAGCTACAAGACACCACCCCCAGCACTGAGGCCAATCAACAACTCGCTGAATACCTGAATGAGTTTTACTGTAGGATTGAAACTCCCAGTCTAACACCCCCCATTCGCCCGGGACACCAACCATTAACACCTCCATCAGTTTAGAGGAGATGATGTGAAGTGGGACACTATAGACTCCATTGCCAAAGAGTCCCAGCAGAGGCTCATGAACTCAGACCTCATGAATAGTTTATTTTATCACTCGCCAGTACATCGTATTATTATTTCTAATCATTATTTGTATACTATTTCTATTTTATCCATAGCACACCTGTACATACAATTTATTGTATGTATTATTTTTTTATTTTATTCTTCGTGTTGTTGCTGTCACTGTGTGTTAGAAGCTGTGACATACATATACAAACACATTTGGCAATAAAGCTCTTACTGATCTGATTTATACAGTATACTAGGGCGATACATAATATATAAGAAATGTCAAAAATATTGTTATAAAATGTAAACTATATTATTGTCCAGTTCTAACTTCTGCTAAAGGCATGGAGATATTACGATATTATAAACGATAACATTGTGATTTTCTGTAAAGCTGCTTTGCAGCAGTGTGTATTGTGACAAGCATTAGACAAATACATTTGACTTGGCCTTCAATTATAGTCTCAGGGAAACATCTGGAAATCTCAGTTTCATGTCGTCCTGTATAAAACAAAAACATAAACATACCCCCAGTATTTTACAAATTAATGGAATATCTCCCTTACAAAAAACACCTGGCCATGATTACAATCATGGTATCATAATCCTAATGATAATGTATGCCTCAAATTACATGATTAAAAATACCATGATTAATCTGTATAAATGATATGGCTGATGTGAACGGAACAGATGACAGCTCAAGTTCGACACATTTTATCCGTTCATTGAGTTATTATTTGTGATTTATTGAAAGCTCGCTGTTTAACCCAAACACAGGCGCGTACTGGAGGAGCGGTCAGTCTAATCACTGCACGGGGGTAGAGGAGACACTCGGCCGGGCACAAAATCTCCAACAGCCGCGCTGACAAAAAAAACACATGCAAACGCCTATCACCCCGGCCTCCTTCAAAACCTGGGATAATTGAAAAAATGATCCAAGTTGTAATGGCGAATGAAGCAATCGGGCTGTTTGTGAGGCGCTCTCCCCCCCCTGTCTCAAGCCCGCAGGTTGGGAGTTCCAGTCGGACTATACCACAAAACCCGCAGCGCAGCGGCACAAAAACAGTTCCACGGCAGCTTTTTCAGACATAAACCCGCGCTGGCGGTCGGCAGCGACAAGGGGTGAGAACAGAGGTCCTGTTTGACCTGGAACGGCCCTACTGTGTCCTTTTAACCGAGCACATTAGTCTCATGGAGGTTCTGAAATGCAGGACAGGGACGCTTGGCTCCCCACGCATAGATGAGCCCGGCGCGCTGCGCGAGAGTCTGCAGTAGAATGAGGAAGACACGACACGACTCCATTTTGGGTGGGACTAAGACAACAACAAAGCACGGCGAAGACACTCGACAAAATATATCTACACTCTAATCGACCGTCCAGCAGAAAACAGCCTGTGAATTTTACGTGAAACTTACTGAGAGACGATTCTGAATCCGCGCTTAAGCTTCGGGTGTGGATTTCCCGAGAGTTTTCAGCATTTTTAGGAAAAGGTTGAAGTGGGTCTTCCCTCTGAATGGTAGCTGCAGAGATGGCTGCCTTGCATATATTAACATAATTTACCTAGCAACAGACCCGCGGCCCCAGGCGACGATTTTTAGATTGCGATATATATCGATGGAGACTTTCAGGAAAGATAGGGATAAAAGGCTATACATGATATGATGAATAAAGTCCGCGTGGTTTGTTTTAAACTCCGATACATGTATTTTATTTTTTTTCCCGAGGTAATTGGCATTTGATGCTTGTATGCCATTTTCCTTACAGTGCCAATGGGTGTTTTCCGCCATTTCTCTCAACCAATGAAAAAATAAAACCTCTTCAAGGCCGTCCAATGAAAAAAAGAGAACGTGCCAGACGTACCAATGACATTTCAAGCGCGTCACAAAAGCACTTGTGTACATGTATGGACGTTTCATATGTGATATATAAAAAGAAACATTCATTGTATTTATATAATACATAAACGTGGCCCGGGAGCACAAAACCAATTACAAGTATACCAAGCGTATACGTGTAGCAATAGCCAACAATTTATTTTATGCAAAAAAAAATCATATTAAGTAAAGCTTTCCATTTAGATATTTTGTAAATATGATTGATTAGTAATATACATAGCTAAGAACATTTGGACATCTAAAAAGGCAATATTTAGGTTTTCTGCACCCTTACTTGTATCTCATCCAAATATTGACCTCTTAACAAACTATACTTAAATAGAAAGCTTGTTTATTTAGCGATTTATTCAGATGTATACATCTGTTTCAAAAAATGGACCCTTATGACGTGTTTTGTGGTCCAGGGTCACAAATTATATACTTTCATGGTTTCTGAAGGACTTACATGTTTTAATTCAATAAATGAAGGCCTAAAAATGTCTTAAACACATCAATTACAGCATGAAATATTGCATGGTAAGTGGTGGGGTTGGAATAAAATTGGTTATGCTTAGAAGTGCTAGGCTGAGGGTTGTAAAGCATTACCAGACGTCACCAGTAACAATGTAGCCTGTGGGCACAGACCTACCTGCACTGGATCAGACAGGAATTGCAAAAGTGCTCTTTGGTGACAAGATATCCTACTTATCCTTACATAATCCTCCAGCATGACAGATCACAGCTGCAGTTTCAATTTCTGTTAGTTGAATGTTCTACAAGTATTTACGTGTTACAATAGCTCACACAATGAAAATGTGCACAAATGTCCTCAGACCAGCCAAGTTGCAGATGAATTTGTTTCTTCATTGAAACAGGTTTGGAAACGGATTTAAAATTTATATAACAATAATCCACACGACTCCAGTCTATCGGTTAACATGCTGTGAAGTGAAAAGTTGCATGTTTTCAAAAAATAAATCATGAACACATTAACTCAAAAGTGCTTCAACTAAAATACAAGTCCTTTATCCATAATATTACTGCCTCCAGGAAAAAAAAAGAAGTGTATCGTCAGCAAATTTTATTTTGGGGTGAACCATTCCATTAAAGTTGTGGCTACAACACACTGACTGTTACTTTAATTGTATTGAAGTGAAATCGTACTCGTCAGATACAATATACTGGTATAAGAAGGAAGTAGAACACAGAAGACAAAAATGACACCAACATGGAAGTAGTGAATTTATTGATGTGTTTCCCACCTGAAACCAAGAAGCCATTTTCCACTGGATTCAACCATATTTTACTCTAATATATGAACTTTGTATTATTTTCCCCTCACCCCTATGACCTTTTCCACAATCAAGCAGGCAATGACAAGGTCCAAGATTGGAGCCATTTAGGTGCATAGTGAAAGTCACATACAGAAATACTGTCACAGGAAGAGGGAAAAAATAGAAAATAAAAGAACAAACTTAAAAATATATATCATAACATCTCATATAAGAACAATGCACACCACAGGTTGTCCTTGATAAAAGCCATGATTGCAACATCAACTATACAGGCATACAAAGACATTGCTAAGAAGGGGGAAAAGACAGAAAAAAAATAATTTGACCCCATTTTTTCCTTGCCTTGCATCATAGTGGACATGCAAATCATTTCTTACACTTGCCTTGGCCTCCAGCTGGGTAACTTTAGTGTGCTTTATCATGGTTTTCAAGGGTATGTCCTTGTGGGACTTATGTTATAAACTATATATATATCGTAGTATTAGAATTAAAGTCGACTTTATGCCCTCTTTGATTTAAGCAATGTGTGCAAATTACTGCCATATGATAAACTCTTCATGGCAGCTCTCATTAGGCAGCTATGAAGTAACAATACAGTGGAATTTGATCAGGCCAGATTTACTATAAATAGGGAGCATTGGAGTGTGTGTATGTCACGGCAGGAGAAATAACATTCATTCCGAGTAAAGAGAGACATTTTAGTGTGATATGGGAGACTGGAGGCCCCTAACCTTGTGGCCCTTCCAACTAATTCACGCCGACCGTGTGCAGGGGCCACACCATTTATTGGTCCAAGTATATGACACCATAACCAAAAGATAAAAACAAATGACATAATGTTACTGAAATCGGGCACCTCTACATTCACAATCAGCCAAAATATCTGGCAGGCCGTCACGCCATTCAGTTTGAACCATTCATCGTATCTTACACGGCGATGGTATCAGATGTTTGGACCGGGAATATCAGTCCTTAAATCTCAAAGTTTAAACCTGTAACCCAGCCAAGATTTAAGCTCTGGAAAAACCAAAACAAAAATGACTATGAATAAATTTACCATCTATTTTTTTCTATATGTATATTGTGTGTTTTTAATAATTACAAAGTAAATGAATTCATGATTTTCTTTTCATATTTTCTGATTCACTATACATTTAAGTCATTACAAATAACCTTCATATACAAGCGATCTATTTAAAAGAAGTATATATCCGACGGCCAGCGATGGTGTAGACAAACTGCTGTCTCATATTGATTGTTTCGGCTTTGCTGTACCTCTATAGACTAGATCTGAAGAGAACTTTATAAAATTAACATTTAAAATAACATTACAATACGTTCCAATTTTAACGACGGAAAATCAATTCCAGGCTAATTTGCAGAATCACGTTCTCCTGATTTAAAACAGTGGAGTTTAAAATAAAATAAAATGAAAAAAAAAGTTACAAGAGCATAAAATTGCGCTCCATGGTACAACAGTAGCAGTATTAGAAGTAGTAGTATTAATAAACCATTGTTTTTTTTGTTGTTTTCTTTAAATGAACCAGAATATGCATTTCAAATGCATGAAATGATTTGAGAGCAGTTTTATAATTGGTCAGTAGTACGTTCACCCCTCTCTAGCTCCACAGCGCCCCACGAAGGCTAAATCTGCATCTGCTCCAGGTATTTGTAGGTGGGGTTTTCGTAGCCGTGGTTCTGCATCTTGCTCAGGTGACGTTCTTCTGGAGTTAGCATTGGATCGACCTGAAACACAAGAGGAGGATTTAAGACATCAGTACCTACTGTATAATATAATCAACGATTGAAACGTTTAAGTCTCACGTCTCATGTTGACCAAAAATACAGTAAAAACAGTTATTTGACATTTTTTTCAAAACTAAAAATAACTTTCCATTTTAATGTATTTTTAAATTTAATGTAATTTTTTCCTCTGATTGAAAATCTGAATTGTAGCCACAATTACTCTTCAGTATCACATGATCCTTTAAGTTCATGAAAAAAAAAAAGACACCTCCTCAAACCATTCATGATTAGTTGGTTTTTCATCAGAACAGACTTTAGCATCCCATTACTTGTTCACAAATGGATCCACTGTAGTGAATGAATGCCGTCCAAACAGCTGATAATAATCCACACCACTCCATCAAGTAATGAAAAGCTGCGCCTTTTAAGAAACAACTCTTTTAAGGCATATCACTTGTGATTATGTGGTGTTTTTACACAGCTGTTTGAACCCTCATTCAGACGGCACCCATTCACTTCAGTGATGTAATATTACATTTCTCCTAATCTGATGATGAAAAACTCCTCTACATCCAACATGGCCTGAAGGAGAGTTTAACAAGTTGTCTTTATAGAGTGAACAACTGCTTTCAGAAATAACATTTTTATAACACTTTTGTGTTTTTTGTTTTTTTTTTGGAGAACAGAATAAAACAGCTTTATCAAAATGATTTCTTTTCAAAAATGTTACAGACATCAACCCCTGGTTTCACAGAAAAGTGAAAAACTTGCATTGACTGATCTTAAAACATGTCAGTGCCTTTGTTTTGTTCTAATATGCACACTAGTAATGCTTTTTTCGAAGGCATGTTTATAAAATTACTTAAATGTCCTAACTGAACTATGGCCTAATCCTGGCTCAGGCTAAGCCCTGTCTGTAAAACTGGGCCCAAACCTTTTAATGGTAGTGTTTAGTCATTAAATATTTGATTTAATTAAATCTTTATAAACTGGTAAAGAACTACAGTTTCCTTTGAGCCATCCTGTCCTTGCGTGCTGTGAGTGAGAGCGTTACCCTTCACAGCAATTGAGAGAGTCTGTCTAGCCTGTTTGTTATCCTCCTCAAGGTTGCAGTAAAAACACTAAGAGTGAATGATGGAGCATCATGTGTGACCGTTAGCTCACCTCCACAATGCCATGACTGATGGTGCCATACTGCCTCTTCCTCAGCAGCACCAGACTGATCACAATCACGGTCGCTATGGCCACCGCAATCACCAGCAAGCCAATCAGAGCGCTGCTTCCAAAGCTGAAGTCATCCACCAGGGGGCGGAACGTCTCCTGCTCCGATCCACGGCTAAACTGTGTAGGGAAAAATAAACACCATATTTACACTCCAAAAGCACAAAGAGCCAAGACAAACACGGTTAACAGACATCTTAAAGAGCTGTTGATGCCGCTGAAGCAAAGAGCTCATAATGTAACTCATGCACAGCAATGCAGCAATAGTCATTGTATGGAGTTATTTTTGTGTCTTTATTATTCAAACAAAAATACTATGTTTGAGAGTAAAAATAATTAATACTAATAAAAAAAATTTAAGTTTACAAAAAAAGCCGTCTTAAATCTCAAAAATAAAGAAATTGATAACGAAAGTATTTGCAGTGCATGTACTTTTCTTTACAATCTTTATTTTTCTTTGCGCACTTTAAACACTTTTCAACCACAAGTATTGCTCTCCTTTCTGCTTTCTTTTTTTGTGGGTCTTAAATTTTTGTTTGCGAGTTAAAAAGTTTTGCTTGCGAGTAAGCTGCATCTCAGTGGGCGGTCTCTACCTACCAGGAT
>JAUCNO010001912.1:41609-56411 GCA_032353835.1 Enteromius viviparus
GACAGCTGTTACAAAACACAGGTGAGACAATCAAACTGATGAGGGAGAGACCAAACAGGACAGGACTAAACCAAAATCCACAAAGACACGGGGGAGCACAAGACAGACAGGGGCAGAATGTTACAGTTAGTAAAATATAACAGCGTTTTATTTCATGTTAGCGCAGATACATTAAATAATATTAACAGATACAACTTTTGATTTCAATAATCGAAATATCAAAATGAATTTCAGTGAATTAAATGTCTAAATGAAGATTTAACAACAGTGTTTGTTAACAACAACAAAGACAAAATAATAAACTATGAAAAAAAGTGTTTATTATTTAGTTGATTGAATAACAAATTTTGTCCATATGCTGTTGCGGTACAGTTAAAAGGTTTCATTTATTCAACTACATTCATACATCTGGACGTATAATGCATACTGGGGGTTAAAACAGTGGAACATGTGTGTGCATATATCAGAACATGTGCACAAGGGCACAAATGTGCAAGGACTGAAGGTGAATGGCTTTTTAGCAAGGCCTTTTTCAATCGAGAACAAGTAATTAACCCCCTACAGCCGACCAGTCAGAAGCTCTTTTTATAGAATAACACCAAATACAAATCTGCAGAAGGAAACAAGTGATAAGGAGCTTTTAATTCAAAACTTATTGCTATTAAAATATAAATGCTGTGTATGAAGAGCCTAGATAGGATGGAGACCATTAAAAGATGTGTGTTCAGTGTGAACTGCGAGCTAAAAGAGTATCAAACCCACACAGAACTGGAAGAGGATCGAGAGAGTGAATGAAATCAAGTCTCAGGGAATATCTCCAATGCATTCTGAAGTACCGCAGGAATGTTTCTAAGTTTTATCATGTTTGTCAGGTCAAAACTTCTTGAGATCCTTTCTGAAAGGCTTCTTTGCTAAACTGTTTACAGAAGTCTGGCTGAAGAAGAACGGTAGCCAAGCTAATTTCACCTAATTTCTCTTAGCGTTTACCTGCTGTTTGTGTTTGCCACTCAGAAGTCTCCGGCGTAGCACTCTCAGAACGTAATGGCTGTTCCCTGCATCAAGGCGCTCTCACTCTGCTAAGATAATTGCTATTATGGCTCACAATAGCCGTAATGGTGCTAACGGTCGTTGTGAAGAAATGATGCAGCTGATGACGGCCACTGGGTCTGTTATTAAAAAGAAAGGAGGCTGCTCCAATCAGCCGCAGACCACCATTAGCCTAGCATGCCCATTCATCACTGTCATTTTGAATAGAGGCAGTCAGGATGGGGGTGGAAGGGGATGGAGAGAGACTCTGGAGGGGGAGGGGCGAGGCGAGGCACACGCTGGCCGAGTTGTGGGGCTGTCGTCTGGCTGCGTGTGCACTCTGACTCCCAGGCCTCATGGGCCTGCTAATCTGCAGGCATGGAGGAAGCTATTGGAAGGGGGAGGGAGAGGTGCGTGGCTGAGATAGCATATCGCCTTGCACACACATCACTCGCTATAGCCTGATCCCCTCTGCACAACCATTTCCAATCGCTTTTCACAGACGCTCTTCACCACAGAATAGAAGAAAACAAAAGCGCTGAGAGCTGCACTGTGGCTGGTCCGTTTTACATTCTCCTTTCGACACACACACACACACACACACCACTCTGCTGGAGTGATCTTTGAAGTTGCTTGAGCAAGCATTATTCAGTATTTCAAATCCATCCCTCATTCCGGTGTTAATTTTACAGTTTTTCTTGTTTTGTCATAGTTTTGTCTTGTCATATTCATTACTTACTGTAAGGGCGTAGAATTTTATTGTCCAGACATTTCCAGTCTTAACTTCAATCAAATTTTTATTAAAAATCTAATAAAAAATTATAAGTCATTTATTTAATCAGAAATGCAATAAAAACAATTATATGATCACAATTTACCAAACTTCAACAACATCTAAAATGTATTTAAAATCAAAAATTTTATCAAAGCTGAATTTTTAGCACCCTTACTCCAGTCTTTAGTGTCACATGATCTTTCGGAAATCATTCTATGTTATTTTGGTGCTCGAGAAGAAAATTAATGCCTTTCAGTTATTTTCTTTCAATAAACCCCAAATGGTTATGTGTTTATACAAAATATTAGATATGCATTTATAATATATGTTTCAAATCTGATTTACAAGATGGTTCTTGATATTGTAAAGGCCTGTGGTCACTTATTGTTATGATATGCATAGAAAAAGAGGCAATATTTTAACTACACTTTGGGGTTCTAAAACATTCTTTTCCATTAATGATTCATATTATTGAGTTGTTGTGTATTCTGACTAAATTTTGCTCCGTAGAAGAGCATCACTGACCCATGATTATGTTTGAGGACTTCATGTCACATACTAGGCCAGTGATCTTCTGTCATGTAGTGTACAATTGAGGCTTCAGTGTTTAACTGTCATATGTCAACCATCTGATTGCAGTAGCGATCGAAGAATAGTGTTTTTGTTTGTCTGCTATTCGTAGGGGAATACTATTGACTTATTACTGGCAGTCCTTTCTGGCAGCTAGTTCCACTGCTGGGACACTGCCCAAAATGTTATTGGGTGTTTGACCACATCTTCCTCTTTCATTAAAGTCACCGCAGAATAATCAATGAGCCTCGGCCCGGAAACATTTGTCCTGGCAGTTTTTTGTCACTAGGTCTTGCCTCTCAGAAGAGCATCACGCTGACAACCTTGCGTGTGCCTGAATCACTTAAAAATCTGTTCATCTGAATGAGAGAGAGAACCATTCAACCAAACTATAGTTACATTATTAGAAATGTTGATAACTTATCACTTTTAGGTGGTTGTTTCACTTGATGAGAGCTAATAGAGAGGACTACTAATGTGAGTGGCGTAGTCTTCAGCCAGTGTTTGCTATGGGGGTAGGGCTGGGGTAGATCAATGGAGACCTGATGAAGGAAACCGAGAGCTATGAACATGGTTGTAAATGAGCGTAGCCATGCCTGCAGGATCTTCAAAGCAAGAGGGAGGGAATATTATGCTGCTAGTTTGAATTTTCAGCCACTGGATCACTCAATACTTTATCTATTATAGATTAATACAGCATCGCACCGCTGTATCTAACAATCTGGCCAGATGAGAGCAGATTCAGTCGACACTGGCCTCATTCTTTATATCACAGAATCAGACCCCAGATTGATCCCTTCACAATGATGGATTTTATGCCAGCTCTCAGATCATGGAGGTTTGGAAAGATGATGTTTAAAATAATTGAGCCCCTGTTGGATTACGTTTAGAATGCATTTATTTGAAGTTGGAAAAAGTATTTGCATCATAAAAAGGAGCTTAATAAATAGCTTTATTCATTATTTCAAAATTAAATAATGTATAAAATATATAGAAAATGTGTGTGTGTGTGTGTGTGTGTGTGTGTATATATATTAGTGCTGTCAAAAGATTAATCGCGATTAATCGCATATGAAATAAAAGTTTTTCTTTACATAATATATTTGTATGTACTGTGTATATTTATTAGGTATACATAAATACAAACACATGCATGTATATATTTAATGAAAATATGTTATGTTTATATATTAAATATATTTATATATAATATCAAATAAAAGAAAATAAAAAGTATAAATGCATTTACATGTAAATAATTTCAAAATATATACTGTACGTGTGTGTTTTAATATGTAAACACAGCATAAACACATATATTATGTAAAATACTTTTATTTTGGATGTGATCATGATTAATCATTTGACAGCACTAATTATTGTATATATCATATGTATTACAGATTATGTATTTTAAAATTAGCTGTATTTGATATATTAATACATTAATTCTAGTAAAAACCAAGATCAAAACTAGTACTTGATTCTGACACAAGAACAAATTTAATATTAATTAAGACCGCTGGACCATCTGTTCCAGTGACTGCAAAAAATCGAAATGATAAAAAGTGAAGAGAGACGTTAAAATATTGCATCTAGATTCATTAAACTCCAATTTTAATGAGTATAAGTATTTTACGACTCCGCACAACTTGAAATGAAGTGCTAGCGTGGCTTAACTTTTAGCAGGACTAGCTTCCTGCTAAGCTGTGGAGTCAGTGTTTTACGAGGCTAATGTAGCCTGCGTTCATTAGGGCCGTACGTTTGTGGGGAACTAAATTAATTGCGGTGGGTCGAGTGAAGAGATCTGGGAGTTTCACCTTCATTCGGAGAGTTTTACGGCAGCTGTGCAGGAGCAAACACCATTTCTGCTGCTCATTTTATATCTATAAACTCTGTTTTGCTAGCAGCAGCAGAATCCAGACTCCCGGGAAGCACTGAGTGGTTTTAGCACTCACTTGGTTAATATGACTATCTTCAGAGGCTGTGTGCTGAAGTTAACGTGGATCTGAAAAGCAGACTGATAATCCTGAAGGACTTTAGACCCTTTAACACCCACTTTTTCTGATCCACAAATGGTTTAATAAGATCTGAAGTGTCTCTTTGCGCCTGTCGTGTGATCATGACCTTTCTGACAAATGCAAATGACAGCAGATGCTCATATAATGGATTCTGTGACACACACGGATTAAATGCCTTTTAGGATTTTTCCACACAACACTGGTGCAAACTGAAGAGCTACAATATTACATTTCGTAATTAACACAATATTTTTACTAATTTAATAATATATAAAAATATAACCTAATATAATATATAACATAATATAACATAAAAATGGTATGTTTCATATTAATGCCATATTAAATCATATAATGTCACGATTTTTGACATTTATACAAGGTTTAAGAGTTGCTGAATAATTTCACTGGCAGTTTAATTTATTTATTTAAAGATTTTTTAAAACACAAAATATATCATATATATATAATTAACATTAATGTTAAAAATATTTCACATTTAACACGTTTTTGTATAATATAAATCAATATTTCATATATTAAATATACTACATATCATTTTTATACATCTCATTTTCAGTTTTTGTTTAAATATAATACTTTATATCATATTTATTAAATAAATATTAGAATATATTAAATATTAAATTTTGTGTTTAATATGATACTAAATAGTTCCTGTAATGATTTAGGACTAATATTATCCTAACTGCATTTTTATCTTTAATTATTTATTTTTTTATTTAAAAAATCCTTTTGACAATTTACCTCATTGTGTCACTGAATAGAAATTTTATTTAATTATATAATACATTAAGATATATTTAATTTAATATTACATTATTTTTTTTAAATCAAGACTTGTATAATTCTTCTAAGATATTTAAGGTAGTTTCAAAAACTTCAAAAACCTTTTTTTTATAAATCCGTCTTTATTGGCAGCTTTTTTTGTTGTTGCTAGATTACATTATTCTAGACTGCTGACATGTGTTAGTTATCAGTGAATGAAATAACACTCTGGAGTCAAGTGAATTATACAAAATGCGAACACAAGACAATTTTCATATTTTTGTTTGGAGAATGAATTAATTGAACATGCAAGAATGACATATAATGCCTCTGAGATCGCGAGTAAACAACTGGATTTCAATATTTTATGAAAATGAGAGTGATGTTTGACTAATTAGAACAAACAAACGCTACAGATATTACAGCGGCGGTGGCCATTTATGTCAGAAAGACTGTATTTCTTTAGCACACACTTTCACTGGAAACAATCACACATCGGGTCAAGGGTCACTGAGCTCACAGTGTCTGTACTTATGAACAGGATCTATAAATTGAGCGCCAAGCGATCCATAAGAGTATCCTCGTTTGTTCAGATGAGAGCAGCTCTTGAACATCTTCCTCTGTGAGTTAAGTGCAGGCTAAAGGCCGACTCTCATCCACCTACTGAAAACTCATCACATACAATGTTAAGAAGTGATGCTTTCACAGCCTCATCACTGCTGCCTTCTCTGCTTCAGCCTTAAATTGCACCTTAAGACACATTAAGTTTGTAGCGAAGTCTGTGGGCGATTGTCTAGCAGCTGATTAGCTTAGCATGCTGCAGTTGCAATTCAGATCAAAAGAAGCAGAATGAGTTGCACATTTAAAAAGATTACTGTCCTTTTTAATTAGAAAATGAGGTTTTGTTTATGTCGAACACTCCTGCTGGTTTGACAGTCTTGTTCGGAAGTTTAAAAGGTGTTGAAATTTGAAGGTAATAAGATGAATGGATGGAAGGACGGAAGGATAGAATGACGGAGGGATGGAGGGATGAACAGACAGGTGGAAAGGATAGAATATTAGATGGACGGATATAATGATGGATGGATAGACAAACAGAATGACAGATAGATGGATGGATAGAATGACTTATGGATGGACAGACAGACAGACATCTGAAAGGGTGGAGAATTAAAATGATGGATGGATGGATGTCTGAATGCATGTAAGAATAGAATGATGGATGAATGGAAGGATGATGGATGGATGGATGAATGGATAGAAATAATTATGAACGGATGGATGGACAAAATGATGGATGGATGAATGGATGGACAGATGGACGGAAGGATAGAATGATGGATGAATGAAGGGATGGAGAGACAGATTGAAGAATAGATTGATGGATAATTGGAGGGATAGATAGAATGATGATGACTGGATGGATGGTAAGGACGGACAGACATGGAAGAATAGAATGATGGATGGATGGATGGATGGATATAAGGATGGATAGACAGATGTCCACAAAAATTGAGAATTAAAATAATGGATGGATAGATAGATGAATGGTCAAATGTCCGAATGGATGGAAGAAATGAACAATGGAGGGATGGATGGATTAATAGAATTATGAACGGGTGGATGGACACAACGATGGATGGATGAATGGAGAGATAGATAGAATGATGATGACTGGACGGAAGGGACAAACAGACAGATAGAATGACTGATGGATAAACAGACAGACATCCAAAAGAATGGAGAATAAAAATAATGGATGGATGGATGGATAGATGAATGGACAGATGTCTGAATGGATGGAAGAAGAGAACGATGGAGGGATGGATGGATTGATAGAATTATGAACGGATGGTTGGACACAATGATGGATGGAAGAATGAATGGATGGATGGAATCGTGGAGAGATGGATGGAAGAATAGAATGATGAAGACGATCCTGGAAGAACAGAATGAATGATGGATGGATGAATAGACGGAAAGATGGATGGAAGGAAAGAATAATGGATGGATGGACAGAATGACAGATGGATAGATAGAATGACTGATGGATGGACAGACAGACGTCCAAAAGAATAGAGAATTAAAATAATGGATGGATGGATAGATAGATGAATGGACATATGCCTGAATAGATGAAAGAAGAGAACGATGGAGGAATGGATGGATTGATAGAATTATAAACGGATGGTTGGACACAATGATGGATGGATGAATGAGTGGATGGATAGAATCGTGGAGAGATGGATGGAAGAATAGAATGATGAAGAGCATCCTGGAAGAACAGAATGAATGATGGATGGATGAATAGACGGAAAGATGGACGGAAGGAAAGACTAATGGATGGATGGATAGAATGATGGATGGATAGAAAAAACGAACGAAACGAACACAGTTTGGCTCAAGTATCATTAACATTACATCATTAGTTTGACCAACTAACAATTATTCAAAGAGTACTGAAGTCTTACTATTACTCATCAAGTTTCTATGCAACTTGCAATACTATTCAAAGGAAAGGTCCACCAAAAACCTATCTGTTTATTATTTTTTTATTCTTTTGCACAAAAGGTAGTTTGAAGAATGTTGCAAACCACACAGTTTTGGTTTCCATTGACTTCCATTGTATGTTTTTGAACGGTGCTGCAGATCTGACTCAGCTCACACACACTGAAACAAAGCACTGATAATCACGCTATGTGATGATGAACTGTAGCCTTTGGGTACATTTACCTTTAACACTGACATTTACAGCCTGTCTGGGGTCACTGGCGGAGCGTCCGTGTGGGATTCAGGGGAAGCGATGCTGTGGGAAACGCCCCAGAGCTCGGCAGACGTGTTAAACCCGGGCTGTTAATTACTCTCCCCAATGACGCCAAACACTTCTGTCTCTAATGAGGCTCCTGGGAACTTAGTTGTACAGAAATCAAGTCGTGCAACAACTAAAAAGAGATGAGAAAAGACACAAGACACTAAATATGTGTAACCGGGGTCAAATGAGTTATTAAAAGATGGCAAAGAAAGACTTGCATGTAAATATGGAGCAACATTGACGTGAACTTTGTAAGGTGTAATTAATTAGTGGTGTTTCCTCAAATCATAACAGGATAACAAATCATAAAGGACTCTTTTGATATACCCTAGCAACCATGTAGCAATGCCCTGGAAACCTACATTGTAACACCACTCAGCAGTGTTTTATAGTGCTGTTAAACAATTAATTACATCCAAAATAAGTTTTTTTAATAGGTGTGTGTACTGTGGTTATTTATTATCTATATACAAATTCAGTATATATTTAGAAAATATTCACATGTCAATATATTTATATTAAAATTTAACTAAACATTAACTACTTTTTTACTTGATGTACTGCAGTAAAAATTTAAATGAAAAAGCTAATAATAAAAATAATAGAAGCGCATAACAGAAGTACTAAAATATTACCTATATTTAAATGAAAATTTAAAAACTAAATAATAAAAACTGGAAAATAGAATTTCAGTTATACTAAAATTAAACTTTGTACTAAAACAATAGTGCTGTCATATGATTAATTGCAATCAATATAAATAAAAAAAATATTTACAAAGTATATGTGTGTATGCTATGTTTAAGAAAAAAAGCGTATTTTTTAGAGTGCTTTTATCATTTTTATAAGCTTTTTTAAATGGCTACAAAGCAATGTTTATTTTGGTTGTAGTTTGTGTTTTTTTATCATCACATCAAATAAAACAAAATGCAAACAAAAACTTTTGCCTGAAAAAAGTTTATCTTATCATTATTTCACTTAATGTTTACTTTAAGTAACAGTGTTTTTTTTTTCATTTTGATTTTGAAACAGGTTTTATTTGCATTTTATAATTAAAATTTGCCACTTTCTTATTTTCTTCAGATAATCTAAAAATCTGGTTTCAATAGAAAGCTTCTTATATTTGCTTAAAATATCCTCAATATAACCAGTAGAGCAGCTGGTAATAAAAGAAGACAAAGGGGTGTTATTTTAAGCCTCTGTTGTTTTAATTCCTGTTTGGAATCTCATTTGCACCTTTCAAAACATGAAATACCTCTGTCTTTTTTAAAATCAGAATTGCAGGTGTTTACAAAATGTGTCTTAATATAACCAGCTGTCCAACTGTGAAAATACATTTCCACCTTGGCTGTCAAAAAAAATCTGCATTCAAAACTGACAGACAAACAAAGCTGAACATACAGATGAACGCAGGCAGCCACCTAAGAGAAAACAACCACCACAAATCAGTGCAAAACCCAAAAATAACAAGACAAAGTCTGCATATTAAATTGAAAAAGAATTGAGCTTTTAATAGATACAAATGATTTTTAATCTGTAGGATATCCAAACATTAATTATGCGGCTACTTTTTATATGGATTGATTTGCTTTGACCTTTAATCATAGCTTAGTGAACACGATTATTGACAGACAAGTCAATGCGTATAAAAAAAGAGCTAGTAAGAACCCGGGAACTGCAACACAACAAATCTGAAGAGTCTGCTGAGAGAAGACAATCCATGAGTAAAGCATCTAGTTGAGTTAAACATCCTTTGATATCATCCGTGTGCTATAAAATTAATCATTCTCAAATTCAGCCCTCCCGTATCTGGAGTCAGTCCAAAGACCCAGTACAAATCTCAAACAGAAAGTAATTATTTTCTCCTTTGAAAAGCTAATTATCAATTTAAGTCTTCTGCTGTCAGATCACCAATTAAATATAATTACATTAGCAAACACTTCTAGGAGAGGAAGCCTGTGACACAGTGTCTTCTGAGCTTTTTATGTTACTGACTTAAAAATTAAACCAGCGGGGAGACGTGATAAAGAATTGAAAGGAATAGTTCACCCGAAAATGAATTTGCTGAAAATGTCCTTGCCTTCAGGGCATTAGGAGATGGAGATGAGTTTGTTTCTTCGTCAGATTTGGAGAAATGAAGCATTGCATCACTTGCTCCCCAATAGGTATGAATGGGTGCCAACAGAATGAGAGTATAATTAGCTCATAAAAACATTACAATAAAACTCCAGTTCATCAGTTAACATCTCAAGAAGACAATAGCTGTCATCACTGAAACATTTTTAAAGCGGTCATATCGACCTATTTCAGGAGGCGGGGCTTAGAGGAGAACCAAAAATGTACAGTTTGTGGAAAATAATGTGTTTTTTGCCCCTTAAACCACATAAACATCAAATACACACATAATGTTTCTCTTCTGATTCAGAGCAGACCACTTTTTTGTTTTTTTACTGCAGGAAGCCTTAAGGCAAAAACAACAGTTTGAAGTGAAAATGTCTTGATGAATTTGAGAGATGATAGACAGGAGTGGTGTGGATTATTGTGATGTATTTACCAGCTATTTGGACTCTCGTTCTGACGGCACCTATTCACTCCAGAGCATCCATTAATGACCAAGTGATACAATTCTACATTCTCCCAAATCTGGGATGGCCTGAAGGGGCAGAAAATTTACAGCGGACATTAATTTTTGTTTGAACTATTCACTTAAGAGGGAAAAACTTCCAACATTCGAAGCCATTCACTTTAGTATTACGAAAACCATAAAACAACTGCCACTTGCACACTCGTAACCTTTTCCCCTCTTGTGTTTTGAGTGTAATTCTCAGATACGTAGAGATCATGAATTATGCATGTCTTCATATGGCTCCATTAAGCTTTCCATACTCAACTCGAAGCCGGGCCGCATGAAATTGTACAGTTTAATGTGGCTTTAAGAGTATTTATCACGTGCAAATCGCAAATACAATTTACCTGGCAGTTATTATTTTTCACGGTAAGATAAGACAAAAGGAACACATTAACATGAAATAGATCTACAAAGGTCAATGCATTTGCTAAACCTCAATTGTAGTTTTTTGATTTATAACCCAACACAAGCGACGGCCTTATCAGCTTTCTACCATAATTCACAATTTCATATATAGTCAACAATCAGAGCTAAAACAAACCTTTTTTCCCCTTCTTTGCTGCTATTTTGTTTAAGTGTGTTGGTTTTTCACTGCTGAATATCTCCACCGAATATTAATCATCTGAGTTTTAAAAACAGCTGCAGATTCGAAATTTAGCGGATGTTTTTTCATCCGAAGCTTGTTTGGAAGCACTGATCAATCCAATGAAATTGCATGTTTGCAGCCTGTGGTTTGGTAATGCTGTGGTTATGTTGATTCTCCATCCATCGAAGTGGAACGTTATGGGTGATAACTTAATGCCCGAGGAACAACAACTCATTCAGCTTTAGAGTAATTAATGATGATTACATGCTCATGTAGCTCGTGTTGTTCTGCCTCATGCCATTAATCATGATTGTGCTTCCAGAGAAACAAGCAGAGCCTCTGCGTTTCCCGTCAGGTCCAAACCATCACTGCTGAGAAAAACGCTACATGAACACCTATAGTACACTGAAATAGTAAAACACACTAATTAAGAGCACACACTTAAAGGGATAGCGCACCCCAAAATAGAAATTCTGTCATTACTCACTCTCACTCTCGTTCCAAACCCACACAACCTTAATTCATCTTTGGAACACTATTTGTTGAATAAAGTTATTATTTTTGTTCTCTTTGCACACAAAATGCATTATTGTAAATGTATAACATGGCAGTTGAACCACTGATGTAACAGTGATGTATTTTAACATGTTTCTGAGTCTTGATCGTTTTAGGATCCTTGCAGTCTACAGAGGAACAGAGAGCTCTCGGATTTCATCCAAAATATCTTAATTTGTGTTGCAAAGACAAATGAAGGTCTTACAGGTTTGAAGCGACATGAGGGTCAGTAATTACTGACAGAATGGGTAAACATTAACTAAATACCATTATTAAGATTTTTTGTTTTGATTTACATTTTTAAGCTAATAAAAAAAAAATATATTTATATATATATATATATATATATATATATTTAATAAATAAATAAAAATAAATAAAATTAATTGAAATCTTAATATACTAATAGAAAGGTGAGATGATAAATTTATTAGATTAAATGCTCAAATTCTGCCAGATTAAAACAATTACTTAAATTACTTTTTTATTTTTTAGGCTTATTATTTTCATTACAGAGTACAAATTAAAAGGTCAGTTAACAGCAATTTTTAAATAACTATAACTTAAAATAAATAAGTCAATCACTAAATAAAAGAAAAAAGTTAATTAATTGTATTTCATATGATGATAAATTAATCAGATTAAAAAATTAAAGTTTGACAATAAAACATGAAAACAATTAAAATACAATACTGTTTTAGTAGACTATTAATATCAAATTTTTCAGTAAAATTAACACAATTTCATTAAGAATTGACTAAAAAAACTTTTGCGTTAAAAATGTCCCCTGTCAAACATTTTATTTGATTTTTATAATTATTTTTAATATTCATTAAATGTTCCATGATATGCTGATTAACTGATCAAATAAACGCTTACCAAATTTGATTTCTGGAGATAAAGATGAACAAAAATTCGATGTAAAAAAACATATGCACGTTATATGCAACTGTATATTTCAACCTCAGGGGGCGATAGAGAGGAGAACGTTCAGTTCAGATTGCAAAGTATAATAAACAAACAAACAGTATCACTAAGATAGTTATTAGTAAAGAAAATGTTTCTTCATCATATTTTACTCACAACTTATTTGAGCTACATTAAAATAAATGTAGTTAAGGAGTTAGTCAAGTCAATTTGTTTATTTAAATAGCTAACTTATTTTAGTAGCTAAAATAGGCTGATTGCAACCACTTACCTCAAAGAAATGAAGTAAAACACAAATCACGTCTAATTGAAAAGCGAAGGTGTCAAAAGCTCTCAGAGTGGACACTCTTCTCCCAAATGCAGATGTGGGGAAAATCGAAGAGCTGATATCTCATTTAACAACGAGCACTTAAAGTGTGTGATGGACTAAAGCCCTGATGAACAGACGAGGAGATTCATATCGATCTGAGCCGCTGCCGACTAAGTGTCATTAAATCAGCCATGCAAATGACCAATCCTGCCTGACCGCTGCCGTCCCAATCCTCCCCGACACGTCAAAACACCAGCCTCCTCCAACCCTAAACCACTCCAAGACCTGATTACAATCCTATAACTTCTTTTGTTTAGTCTTTGCCATCAAAATAAGCCAATTAATGCTCTTTGAATTAGACGCCACAAATCACTTTATATCAAAATTACTGTTCAGATAATATATTAATTTGTTTGTGTGTGTTTTCAGCAAGTGGGAGATCTTAATAGTGTAGCCCAGCACCTTCACAGAATCATAAACTTATAATTTTAAGACAACATTGACAAACTAGGGCAAAACTTTTCTCCATTTTGAGTTATTTTGCAATAAACAAATTAATAGAATATACATTAAGTGTTATTTTATAATTAAAGTTTTCTTATCCACTCCTGCAGCACTTACTCTAAAACGTTCAGTTTTATTCATATCTGTATTCTAAGGGTTTTATAGGGATTTGTTCATCTATCATTCATTGAAAGAAACTATTTACTAGATACAAATGTGTTTGTGTTTCATGGCAGTGGTCCATTGTGCAATTTTTGTTAAAGCGAATGCGGAAAATCTGTCCAATTAAAATGATTAGAAGACATTAATGTGGCAGATGAGAACATCAGGGACAAAATACCATTTTTAAGAATTAAAAAGTAATTAAAATAATTACGTATTACTGGAATTGATTAATCAAATTCACACTGATGACTGGCTTACAAAGTCTCAATTTGTGCTAAAAAAATAATCCATTATGAGGTAAATACATTAAACAATCATATTTAAAGCACACATAAATTAATTTCTCGAGCAGCAACATATTAAAATGATTTCTGAAGGATCATGTGACACTGGAGACTGGAGTAATAATGCTGAAAAATTAAGCTGCACATCACAGAAACAAACTACATTCAAACTTATTTTAAATGGTAACAATATTTCACAGATTTTATTGTATTTTTGATTAAATAAATGCACTTTATTTTAATGTGTCCAATAATATAAGAGTAATTACCCGGTAAGTACTTAGTAATAGCCCTTGTATGTCCATAAAACAAAATGTACTTACCATGTAACTAAGTTATGGAACAGTTATTATTTAGATGTAACAGGTTGCTACTGTTACACATTTGTTACAGACAGAGTCTATTACACAGCTACTTATGTAACCAAAAGAGTGTCACATAGTGTTACAGACTTTATACAAGATAATTATACGTTTAAGTACACAAACATAAGCTACTTAAAATAAAGTGCATCAAGATTGTACTTAAGTGTACTTGATGCATATCTATACAGTAAACCTTATCTAGCTTGATTTAACCCATTAATACACAGCTTAAATACAAGTAATACCTTTCTAATTACATTACAATTACAGAATATTACATAAGCTACTTAAAATAAAGTGCATCAAGATTGTACTTAAGTGTAAGTAGCTGTGTAACAGTATCTGTCTGTTATGCTGTAATCTACATAATTACAAACTCTAATTACAGTCTGTTCCATAACTTAGTACAGTGGTTCCCAACCTTTTTTAACTCACGGCCCACACAGCCAAACACATATGTTTCCACGGCCCACTGCAAAAGAAT
>JAUCNO010001912.1:112465-134925 GCA_032353835.1 Enteromius viviparus
TTGACCCATGCAATGTATTTTTGGATATTGCTACAAATAAACCCCAGCGACTTAAGACTGGTTTTGTGGTCCAGGGTGACATATATATATTATATTAGTACGATTAAAATGTGCTATTGTGTATTTCAGTTTCATATTTATTCTATACTTTTTATTTTAGCTAAAGTTATTTAAGTAATTCAAGTAAAAATACGAAATGATTTCATGGCAACTATAGCAGATTATACAGATTTAAATTGTTTTAGTTGTAGTTAATGTTAATAAATAATTATTAAAATAAATATAAACCGAAATAAAATGCAAAAAAAATATTTCAGCTAGTTACCAAAGCTAAATTTCTTATTTTTGAAGTACTAAAATAACTAAAACTAAAAACTAGTCTTTATATACAAAACATAAAGACAAAAAATAACTAATAAAATTACAATAAAATAAAAAAATCTAATGCACATTATTAAAAAAACTAGTTAAAATATAATAGTTTATCAATGATACTAAAGTAACACTGTATTCTGTGTGCTAAATATAAATTTTACTTCACATTTTATCATACTCCAAGAGTTTTGTGAAAGCATATTTTATAATATTGATCATACATTTTAAAATATTTTTAAATACATAAAAAACAATATCATACTGCATTCTCACATGCTACAGTACTTCATATATAGCATGCTACCTGACATTTAAAGTAATTTACTCTTCTGCATTCCTTTTGTTAATCAATAAAACCTTTTTTAACCATAAAGTTCCTTTGTGATGTAAATTTTCACACATATTGTATCGTTCAGAGCAGCAGGTGCTACTGATGTTGACTTTGCTGTACCCTTCACACACAACAGAGACAGATTCTGCTTTTACTGTCAGATAAACTGTGGTGCACGATCTGAACCTGCGGTGATGTCCGTCACCATCCGGCCGCTCTTATGGATCTGCAGTCGTAGTCTGGCCTCACTCAGATAGAGCCACAGCGTTCCCGCGTTATGCTGCAGGTCAAAGGTCAACAGCAGGCCAGCTCTGTTCCACGTCCTGAACTGCAGACTGAGCAAAGCGCTTTCTCCAGCAGAGACCCACGGCAGAGCGAGGAAGCTTCCAGGACTGGCGAAGGTCACCGGCACGTCTATGGACTCGGAGCATGTGAAGCTGACGTTCCCCTGAAAGCAGTGTTGGGTTAAAAAACACTACATTTCCCACCAGTCCTCAGGTCCTTACACTGGCTTCCATTTTAAGGGCATACTGCCATGCAAAATATCATTTAAAATTCTTAAAGGAAAAAATAACATGAATACAGTAAATTACCGTGAAATGTGTTCAATATCCCTATGAAAGACACATGTACTGCAGTAAAACCAAGAGCGTTTCTCATGCAAGCTGCATTAGTGATGGAGCCGCAGCAATGACGTCTGCTTTATAAATTATGCATTTGCTCTCCTGGCTATTATCTTGAAACCAATGTCACAGCCATTACGACAATGAATTAAAAGGATGGTAATTGGTTTAACCCCTAAAATCCCAAGACACTGGTTGTAAAAAAAGGAGAAACCCTGTATAATGGAGGAGAACATGGTAAGGGTCACAGAAACACAAAGCTCTCATTATGGAAAAATGAGGCAGCCAACAATTGACAATAGCTAACAGGCCAAATACAGCAGCTGCAGACGTGCCTGCGTTCACACACTTACTGTGATGGAGACCTGCTGCTCTTTGGCTCGGTCGATCACGCTGATGTCGTTGTAAAGCACGTTTTCCAAGCAGCCGTTGAAGTTTCTTCTGGAGTGGGATCTCTGGAGTCCAGCCGCTGACGCTCCACCGAAACTGATCTTGTGAAAGAACGACAGATTCATGTCAGAAATCAAAACAAGTTGGGAAACTGTACCAATTATGAATAAAATCCAAATGCAATGATGTGGAAGTTTCAATATTTTATTCAGTTTAGAACATAGATGACATGTCAAATGTTTAAACTGAGAAAATGTCTCATTTTAAGGGAAAAATTAGTTAATTTTTAATTTCATTGCAACAACACATTAAAAAAAGTAGGGACAAGGCCATGTTTACCACTGTGAGGCGTCCTCTCTTCTATTTTACAACAGTCTGTAAGCGTCTGGGGACTGAGGAGACAAGTTGCTCAAGTTCAGTAATAGGAATGTTGCCCCATTCTTGTCTAATACAGGCTTCTAGCTGCTCAACTGTCTTAGGTCTTCTTTGTCGCGTCTTCCTTTTTATGATGCTCCAAATGTTATCTATGGGTGAAAGATCTGGACTGCAGGCTGGCCATTTCAGTACCTGGATCCTTCTTCTGGCATTGTCATGTTGGAAAATGCAAGGTCTTCTCTGAAGCAGATGACGTCTGTATGGAAGCACATGTTGTTCTAGAACTTGGACATACCTTTCAGCATTGATGGTGTCTTTCCAGATGTGCAAGCTGCCCATGCCACACGCACTCATGCAACCCCATACCATCAGAGATGCAGGCTTCTGAACGGAGCGCTGATAACAACTCGGGGTGTCCTTGTCCTCTTTAGTCCGGATGACATGGCCTCCCAGTTTTCCAAAAAGAACTTCAGAATTTGATTCGTCTAACCACAGAACAGTTTTCCACTTTGCCACAGTCCATTTTAAATGAGCCCTGGCCCAGAGAAAACACCTGCACTTCTGGATCATGTTTAAATATGGCTTCTTTTTTGACCTACAGTATAGACTTTTAGCCGGCAGGTTGAATTTGCACGGTGAATTGTGTTCACCCACAGTTTTCTGCAAGTAGTCTTGAGCCCATATTGTGATTTCCATTATAGTAGCATTCCTGTTTGAGCTGCAGTGCCGTCTTAGGGCCCGAAAATCACAGGCATCCAGTATGGTTTACCGGCATTGACCCTTACGCATGAGATTGTTCCAGATTCTCTGAATCTTTGGATGATATTACGCAGTGTAGATGGTGATAACTTCAAACTGTTCACTGAGAAACTCCTCCTGATATTGCTCCACTATTTTCTGGTGCAGCATTGGAGAAACGGGTGATCCTCTGCCCATCTTGACCTTTAAGAGACACTGCCACTCTGAGAGGCTCTTTTTATACCCAATCATGTTGCCAATTGACCTAATAAGTGGGAAATTGGTCCTCCGGCTGTTCCTTATATGTACATTTGACTTTTCCAGCCTCTTATTGCTACCTGTCTCAACTTTTTTGGAATATGTAGTCTTGAAATCCAAAATGAGCCAATATTTGGCCTGAAATTTCAAAATGTCTCACTTTCAGCATTTAACATGTTATCTATATTCTATTGTAAATAAAATACAAGTTTATGAGATTTATAAATGATTGCATTCAATTTGTACAGTGACCCAACTTTTTTGGATTGGGGTTTATGTAGAAATAAACTTGGCTTGTATCGTGAGGCTTTTCTGGTTTACTGTAATACAAATATAAGTGTTTGTGTCAATATAACTGAACAGTGTGTCACAACAAAGTGTAAGACTCAGAAAGTGAAATCTAATTACACACAGACATTTCCATTCTAGCTGATTTATGTTGGTGGTATAATTCACAGGTTTGAAATGCTTTACTGGACTAATTGAGTCGGAGGTCATTAGCGGCTCACCTCGTTTATCTCAGAGTGACTCCAGGACTCGGGCAGCTGGAACTGCTGGGTGTTTTTGTCCACGGTGAAGTTCATGAGTCCTCGAACTCGCTCCACGCTGACATGATGCCAGTGATGATCGTCCAACAGACTGCCCAGAGACACCAAAGGGTGGAGGTCAGCCCACGAACCCCGGCCTTTAACACACACACACACACACACACACACACACACACAGAGGCATGAGGACGGCTTGATAAAACTACAAACGTTTAATAACTTTAAACATGGCTTGACAAAATATGCAATCCTCGTTTATGAACATGCAGTTCATGAAATATGCAATTTCACATACTATATTTAAACAAAGTTTCTTTAGCATGTACTGTCTGTTACGCCGCAAGCAGCATGAAAATAATAATTTACAAACAGTAAAGTGCTTTACAATAAAATTAAAATCAGTAAGATTTCAATAAGCAATCAATATTTTTCTTTACATTTAAATATAAATACATTAAATACATATATATATATATATAAAATATCTAAATAATATAAAAAATATATAAATAAAATATAAAAACATTACATACATTATGTATTTTTTTTGCATTATTATTATAAATATTAATAAAGAATAATTGAATTAATACTCTTTGTATTACTTATAAGGGATTTTTTTATAAACAGTCAACTTAAAACATATATATAAATTTATAGGTTTGTACTAAGTGCTTGTTTTAGTCTTGTGGATATATTTTTGAAATGTCTGATCAAAAATTCAGGGACACATTTACAAAGTTGACAGAATTGACAGGCATTTCTTATATTTGTATTGTCAGATGATGACAGACTGAAGGTGTCATACATTATTTTTGGCTAATCAGAGCGGCTCTTCAGACACAAATATGAGTACGGCTGTCATGAGAGAGAATGGGACAGATCAAGGCCGGGCTGGTGTTATTTTGCTTTTAAAAAGGAATAAAAATCATGAAATATTAAGCAGTGGAACACTAAATGTTAAATTACATCAGAGCCATCAATGCCGTAAAACAAAGCAGAGCTGGTTTATATTCTGACGGTAACTGACCAGTGCTGGATCGACCGATTGTAACTGATGAATAATTCATTAACATGTTGCGTGCCATAAACATAAAATAGATGCATTAATAGTAATAGGTTCATCTTACATGAATGCAGTGGCTGATAAACACAATGCAGGACCACAGAACGCAGTTACAACATTCAACATATGAGGCCAAAAATGACCCTGTATGGCTTTTTGTCTCATATTAATAAAATAAGATCACACAAGCAAGTGCTGTTTTCACAAATACATTTTTATTAGGGCTGAAAAATGATTGAGATTAATTGCATTTAAAATTATTTTGCATTTACTTATTGTATTAGTGTGCACTGTGTATATTTATTGTGTGTGTATATATATATATATATTAGGGGTGTAATGGTTCACAAAAATCATGGTTCGGTTAGATACGATACAGCAGTGTCACGGTTCGGTATGTTTTCGATACGGCAAAAATACAATAAAAAATAATGAAAATTGAGCTATTCTTCACATAACTTCTGGGGTTTCTTGTTAGCAGCAAATAAAGAAGTGTTCTGAAAAAAGTCAGCCTTGGATGGTATTTATTGATTAATTCAAACTTAATAAAAAGTAGATTTGAGCAGTTTCTAAAGGTGAAAGCTGAGCGTGTTCGTAGACCGTTTCTTCCTGCGGGACAATCCGCGTGAGGGGACACGACAGGGGAGAGTCACCAAAGCCTTAGGGGTCGTTCACATGCATCGCATTTTGCGCGCGCAAGATCTTCATTTTCAACAGAGCGGCGCTGTTTAAAATTCAAAGCAGTAATAATTTTGTAACTGACAGCGCTTTTATGGTTGCCAAGTAACAGCAGACGCTACAGGCGCGCGAGCGCGAAACGCTTTGAAATTTTCCACTCGTTTTTAGACGCTTCGCGATCGTACATTGAAAAACTAGTTTATTCTCTTTCTTTCTTTTTTTATCCTGAATCGTTCGTTCGTATGCGTACTGAATGGTTCGATACGATATGATGTATTGTATACCCCTAATATATATTTATATATATAAATTGCACATATGCAGTTATATAATTGACATTACATATACATATTTTATATATAAAGCTAACATATTTTTCCTTTATATATACATATATGTGTGTATTTATATATACATAAGAAGTATGCACAGTATGCAAACAAACTTCACATCACAACTAATAGCTTTTCAGCCCTAATTTTTATACCACAGTTCAATAAAGTCCCTGTTTTTACTATACTGTAAGTTTTCCCCTTAATATTTCTTTACCTTTATTTAAAATAATTTATTTATACATCTGCATTTAATATAAGATGAAACACATAAATGCATTATACACTGTATTTATATTTTAGTCCCGTTTATGATTAATCGCAATTAATTGCATCCAATATAAAGGTTTTTGTTTACATAATATGTGTGTGTTTACTGTGTATATTTATATTTTATATTTACTATGTATATATAAATCCAAAAAACATACAACATATTTTTTAAAGTACATATTAGTGCTTTCAAATGATTAATTGCGATTAATAACATACAAAATAAAGGTTTTTGTTTATTTTGTGTATGTGTACAGTCTATATTTATTGTGTGTATATATACACACACACATAACAAATACAGTATATATTTTGAAAATATTAACATGTTTATGCATTTATATATTCCTATTTTATATATATATATATATATATATAGTAAATATACACAATATTCACACACATATTATGTAAACAAAAAAGTTTATTTAATTTAAAGAAATCTTAGCTTTAGTTAATCTTAGGTCTAACCTTTATTAAATAACTTTACGGTAGACTTTGTGTTACCGCGGCCCCTTTAGGATCAATATTTAGACTCTAGTTCAATTTTCTTTGGTTTCATATTTTCTTTTCTCAGGAGAAGCAGCAGGAAACTTGACTGAATCTCATTACTGTCTGTGTGAAACCGATTGTTCTTTCCTGTATTTTCTCATTTCGTCTCAGTCTGCGGTTGTAAATCTCATGCCGTGTTCCTCTACGAATTTGACAATTAAACGTACGCGTTCGATTTGCCATTTAGCTCTGACTTTGGCATTTGGAAATGTGAAGATTGCAGCAGCACAGGACGTGCCGTTTTTATCAGATCTCACACTTTTGTCTGCAAGCTGAATCTGATATCAAGTCTGGAGTAGCTGAAGTTTGCAGCATAATTTATTCGAAGGACATTCGAGTTTGTTTGAGTCGTGCATTTGCCATTGTTGTTGAAATATTCATGTCATCCCCATCTAAAGCATGCATAAATCCAGCACGACTGCACTGAGAAGAAGACAAACTGTGTCACGGTCCATCATCAGACGAGCCCAGCAGCTTCTTATGTGCCCGTGTTGTTGTTGTGATGCAGAGACAGATGTTAGTCTCTGGCAAACACTGGCTTCTGTATGCGCCGAAAAATACATCTGCAAACAAGCTGTGACATGAAGATTTATGCCCCATATCCCAAACTATTTTATTCTGCTGGTCGTTTGCATTCATCAAGCTGTCTGTTTGTATTGTGCTCCAGTGCTTCATATTCTGCCCCAAACTTCTCCAGTCTGAGTTTGAAATTAAATACGCATTGTTCTGACCGCATTGACCAATGCTGTAGAATTACGCAAACGCAAATATTAACTTTGCGGGTCATTTTTCTCATGCAAATCAGAACAGCAGTAGACTAGTACCTAAAATAATCATTCATAAAATTCGGTGTTCTGAGCTAAATGAATCTACGCGAATCAAACACTCTTCTTCATGAGCATTTGAGTGTGTGGATAAAAACTAGATTAGAGCGCCATCTGCTGTTAAAATCTATCGATTTAGTAAATTCACACTGAAATAAAAGAGCGGATATAAACGTCATGCTATAGCCTGTCTCATTTCATAGGAAAGTACAAATTAAACTATGTGCATGCAACGTCGTGGTCAGTTAAGTCTTGAAGTTACCCAAAAAGATGATTAAAGCGGTCTTAAAACTGTGCAAGCATGTAACGCATTATATGTGAGTCACATGTCTCTGTTCTGGAGCAGCTCAGTACTGTATCACTCAACTTAACTCGTCAGCTCATTAATAGAGACTTTATAAAGTGGACCAGAAAAGGTTAAAAGAGTTGAGAGTAAACCCGATGCGTGTCAGATCTGTGTTATGTTCAGCAGTGGTAGCTCTTAAAGTAATAGCAGCCAAAATAACCCAATAACCATCTGATGTGATTTCTATGAATCAAAGACCAAATCAATAAATTTCACAGCTTTAGGGATTCATCTATATTTAATGTACAATTTAGTGTTTGATCTTTTTTTTATTTCTGTTATATTTCTGCTGAAGGGCACAGATAAATATTACATTTATTATAACAGGTTTGTGTGAATGCTGTTTACAGTCCATGTCTAATAAATATTAAAATTGATATCTCTCAAATATACTTTAATGTTGAATGGTTATAGACAATGTTAGAGAAAAACTATTTCTTGGAGAAAAGTATTGTTATCATTGATACTGGCCTAGTCATAAAAAAATGCCATTAAAGAAATACAAAAAACATAAAGTCTTTATATTGTTTGTACATTCATTTTAAGATTAAATCTAAAATTATTGCAATTTAACAGTATCATTAAAAACGTTCAGACAACAAATTGTGTTCATTTATTTTTAATCGATTGACAGCACTAACACACACACACGTACATATATACATATATATAAACTAATACATTTAAGCTACACAAGATATTTCAAAATATTAAATTATAACTGTATCTTCTGCTAAACTGGTTAAAAAGGCCTATAACCAAATACACACACACACACACACACACACACATATATATATATATATATATATATATATACTGTATCTATATATGTATCTATATATATATATTATATGAATAATCAACTATTTTTCATTATTTCATTTCTAGCATCTACAACTCCTCATATGCATGTACTTTCAGACTAAAAACATTTTAAAAGTCATCTGAAGTGATGTATATTCAACACTGGCTGAATGTAATGTCTTCTAAAACGATCCAGAGCGAATGCAGAGACAGCTTTGGCGTGCAATGTCCTTACGGCACAGTAAATCTCATCTAAACAAGAGGAACGAGTGGCCATCATCGGCTCGGCAAAGACAACAGCCACACGCACTCCTGACAAACAGAGTCCAGCCATTATCAGAGCGAGGCCGAGAGACCACTTTAGCACTTTCACATACCCCTCTAATAAGTGATGTCTATGCTTGAAATTATGGTGAAAGCAGAGAGTGGCGGTATGACTGAAGTAACTTCACGACGGAAAAGCCCAGATGTACAGACGCGGAGTCTTCAAACTCCTCCAGACTGACCCAGCTCAGATATAAACTCTATATAGCTCAACCCAACGCACACATTCAACTGTCAATCTCACAGTGCCAGTGTTATTAGAGCAAAATAAATCATCAAACAATAAACATGCACGGAAAAAAAAAGGACGAAACCAAACAGCAAAAATTTAAGCTGAAAAAGCGAAAATATAAAAATAAAATCTAATGTGTATTTTATATATATTAGTGCTGTCTGAAAGTTTTTAAAAAATATGTCTATATATTACATTTATTTATGTAGAATACAAAATAGAATAAAAGAATATGAATACATAAATATACAAACATGTAAATATTATCAAAATATATAATGTATGTTAGTTCTAAAATAAATATACACAGTACTCAGAATATATAACGTAAATAAAAACGTTTATCTTGGATGCGATTAATAACGATTAATAGTTTGACAGCACTATATACAAAGATTTACAGATGAAATCTCAACTGAACTTATTTTCTAGTGATTCATAATGAATTTGATGAGAAACATCTGATTTTTAAGGTAGTGTAATAGTGTAAAGTAAATCCCACAGCAGTGATGTGAACTCAGGAAACACATTTGAAAATCTGATTACTCCAGAGAGCGCACGATGCCGTTGCGTTTGATCACAGTTGTAACTCCAGCAGCGTTCACGAGGACAGAGAGACTGACACTGAGAGCACAGATGGCATTCTGGGAGTCAGTGCCATACGGGCCGCTCACGACTGACTGCGTCTCTCACTCACACCTGAAGACTTTCCTACAGCCACAAACCTGCTCCAGAGACCTCCTGAATTCAGCAGCATCTCCAGTCAAAAGCTAGGCACACCATATATATATTCACAGATTCCAATACAATAACAATAACTTCCAATTGACCTCAGTGTTAGACGTATGTTAGTACCTTTTCTAAGCTGCAGGAGGAGTTTCCCTCTGAATAACTCCAGGGTGAGCGAGTGTCCGCTGTGCTCCTCCACGTGAACCAGCATCCCAGAGTTCAGCAGGGTTTTGAAGTTCATGGACAACACGTCTCTGTCTGTCGGCCTGATGCTGGGATCCGGCCTGAAGAGCAGGCTAGCGCTGCCGTCAAAACTGACCACATCAGACCCTGAGAACAGAGCAGACACAAACACAAGAACCTGAGAGATCACGCTGAAGCGGTGCAAAACACTGATTATATGCTCCTTAACAAGGCTTCAGCTGCATTCTCTAAACAAACTGAATCAACCGCAACAAACAAACAAATAAACAATGAATCGTATGACAATGAACTAAAATAAATACACAGATAATGAATTACAGTAATTAAAGAACAATACATAAAAAAGATGAATTAAATAATAATGAAATAAAATAAATGCATAATGGATTGCAATTAATAAATACATAAATCTACTAAAATAATAACGATCCAACAGTAAAATAAATTATTAACAAAAAACATTTAAATAATGAAATATCCCAAATAATTAGCAAATAATTGACCAAATAAATAATAATAAAAACATTAAATAAAAAAAAAAGAATTAAACAAATAAAAAATAAATAATATTGAACGTAAAAGAGAGGAAAACTAAATAATGAAATGATGAACTCAAATTTAAATGACAACATCCCGATTGATTTCTGTGGGTTCTGTTTACTATTTATACTTGCTTTATGTATACAGAAAATATAATGTGAACAGCTTTATTGGGCAATAGAGCAGAACACTTCTGAAGTGCCAAAACTCATCTAAATACAAACTGGATGCAATGATGTCATATACCTATGCTACTTAATGTGACATCACCTGCCGCCTGAGGGAAACACCACGCATTAATAATAATGAAAGAACAATAAACACACACACTATAATAAACGATGAACTATAAATAATGAAATATAACAGTTAAAAACAAACAAAATTAATAAACAAAGACGTTGTGAGGTTAGTGTAAGGTTAACTGCCGGAGAAGTGAAATGCTGAGACGCTTTCAGAACATTGATCTGTTTGTTTGCATGGACTAACGTGTCAACAAACCCCTGACTCCAGCTATTAAACTCAGTGCTTGTGTAGTTCTATTGGCGCTCCTGATGTATTCAGATACAGCATAAACCAAGCAGAGAGAGTTTAAACCTGAGGTCAACAGAGATGATGCAAACCCCTGTCACTGGACCCAACCTGCAGATCCCAGCAATAAATTATACATCTGTATGAATGAAGAACTCCTTTCCTAATGGTCTGCTATATTTATAAACATGGAAACAATGCAAACACTCGTAATTCACTTGAGGCAAACAAACAGTGTAGCATATTGACTGGAGCTTTTGCCCTGCAGTTCTGACTCCAGCGACAACCTCTGAGAGACAGCCTGACTGAAACACACTTGTGTCTGCTCTCAGATCATGACACGGAGATGTGAAATTGTCATAGCGTCATAGCTTCAAAAGGGTTGTAATCGTAAAGCTAAAATAATCATGAGTCAAACACTTCTACTGGCTGCATTAACAGGAGCACATTATCACCTCTAAACCCACTCCACTGTTTACGTGATCAATTAGCCATGCCTCTATAGGAAAACTTACTTAGGTGTAAAGCTGCTATGCATTGATAGGTATCATGAAAAGTGCTATACAAATATATTTGAATTAAAGTCACTCCGTTGGTAACATGATCACATAGCCCCGCCCCTCTACATGACCAAATAGCCACACCTCCGAACTCACCCCATTGGTTATATGATCACATGGCCCCGCCTCTAAGCTCAATACATTGTTTGAGACAGCAGTAGAAGCAAGATCAAACGGATCAATGTTTTGAGAATGCCTCAGTGTTTCACGCTTCATTTCATCAAACATTTTAAAAAATATTTAAATAAAAATTGTTTTAATTAAAATACATTTTATATAACATTTACACATGAAATCAATTTGTTTAAACATACACATTAAATATTTGAAATTGTACTTGAAATAAATTAAATTCATTTATATAAATGGACACGTGAAAGAATAAATAATATTATATTAGTTTACAAATTAACATTAAGATGGTTTTGTGTTGAACTCAAAACATCAAAGATTTGTAATCAAATATTAAAATCTTTAAAATACCATTGTTACATTTTTTCAATTATTTAAATGAGTAATATATATCAATTTCATAAATTAAAATTTTAAATGAAACAAAAAACAAACTATATAACAAACCAATATCCCAATGAAATAAAAACATATTTTATTTGATATTTATTTATTTGTTTAAAATATCGTTAAATAGATTACGGACACCATGAGATTAAAGACTTTAAATCATACTTAAATCAAAAAATACATTTCATCATATAGAAGATTTAAAATCAAGAACTATAAGATTTGTATTATTATAAGATGAGTGTTGAACACGTACTGTATTGGCAGCCGTAGGCCTCGAGTCTCAGTCCGATCCTGCCGTTGTGGTTCCAGTGGAGCGGCAGTATCCGGACGAACTGAGCGATGACGGGCTGCTGGAGTTTGTACATCACCACACTGTCAGCGTTCGAGTTCCCAGAGAAAGCCTTGAATGAGGAGAACACCAGCGTTACACGTGTGATGCATCTCTGCTGTTTCCCACTGGATCATAAAGATGCAGATTGTTGATCCTGAACTCAGGTGGCAGGTGAAGAGACCAGTCTATAACTTGCATTCAACATAATACGATGCGAGACCCCGCGGAGACCGGAGCCAGCGGACATGTTCACGGGTCAGCGAGCAGCGCTCCTCTCCAACACATCACTGTATTAAAGGAAATCAATACAGCACTAACCTCTTCAACAAAACACTCATCGCACAACTAAAACTGACTGGTAAGGCTGGACTAGGGTCAGCTAAAGAGGGTTTTTATATGTCCAGCACAAACTGGACAAATAAAATATAAATAAACAGTGTAAATCAGCACACCGCCTCTGGCTGCTTTCATAATCAGGGATTTTCCTGCAAAGGTCCTGTTAGCCATTTTAAGAGGCAAACGGAGGCAACAAGTACAGCTCTTGTGGATTATTTTGCAGGGAGGAGCGTTCATTTTGTCCTTATGTCTGCCAGAGATGTCTGCAATTTGGAGTTTGTGCTTGTGGAGTAATTGGGAGCTGAGTAGCGCTTTCAGTGCGTTTGAAGGGATCAGCCGTCTGCTGGAGTGCAGCGTTAAGCCCGACAAATTGCTCTGTTTCCTGCTGAGGAGGCGCATCTCATTTGCTCTAAAGTGGCCTGTGAAATATATCAAGAGTCAAGGTGCAAATCCTCCAGCGTCAGGAGCGACAAGCTCTCGCTCTCACCAGAGGAACAAACTCTAAACGCTTCTCGTGACAGACTGAATCGTGACCAGCGTTTCTCAGCACAGACGAATAAACAAAACCAGCACTGGATGCTTATAATAACCTGCAACTGTAATCCTGTCAATACATTTGGGGTCAGTATGACTTTTTAAAAGGAAATTAATACTTTTATCCAATGAGGATGCATTAAATCAACCAAAAGTGACAGTAAAGACATTTATAATGTTAATATTTCAAATAAATCTGTGAATCCTGAAAGAAATGGGCAGCAAAAGCAGCAAATCAGCATGTGACACTGAAGACTGGAGTAACGATGCTGAAAACAGATTCGATCCCAGAAATAAATGACATTTCAACAGATACGCACGTAGAAAACAGCTATTCTATAATGTACCATTGATCAAATAAATGCAGCCTTGATTAACAGAAGTCTTATATCTTCAGTGCAAAGCTCAAAGAACAGATTGCAGAGCGTTCTTGAAGACAAACGTGAAGACGACGAAAGATCTGAAACTCAATAAGCATCTATTCTCTGGGTGTCAAAACTAAATCAACCCTCTCACACCCTTAACAAGCTCATTTCAATAACACATTCAGCTAGTGTTGAACTCACTGGAGAGCCCAGCTTCTAAATCTGATTTAACAGTACACATTTAAGAATTACATTCATATTTTTTATGTTTGTTGAATAAATACAAAATATCATAAGAGAGTTTGATGAAGCTTAAATCTGTTTTTAATAAGGCTTACAACTGTGCCTGCCGTCATCATCATCCACACACACACACACACACACACACACACATGAATGCAATTTAAGATTGCACACATTACTAAATGGGCCCAGGAATACTTTCAGAAACCACTGTTGGTAAACATAATCAGCTGTGCCATCTGCAGATGCCAACTAAAGCTCTGTCATGTAAAAACGTGCCGTATGTGCACATGGTCCAGAAGCACTGTTGAGTCCTGTAGGCCAAGGCTCATTTAAATGGTCCTGATCTTTCCCCTATAGAGAATATTCGGCACATCATTAAACCAAAAATGCATCAAGGATGACTGCAAACTTGTCAGCAGCTGGAAACCTATATCAGGCAAGAATTAGAACTCTAAAACTCCAGAAACTCACAACCTTGATGCCTTCAAACGGTTGTGAAAAGAAGATACCATAACAATTATTTTGAGACCCGTAGCAGGCATCAATTTTGAAATGAAATTGTAGAATTATTTAGTTAAAACATTTGTTATGTTATCAATGTTCCATTGGGATTAAGATATTGGCTCATGTGATTTGAAATTCTATTTTATTCAAATTTAACAGTTCCGGAATTTGGGTTTTAAATATATAACATAATATATATACACAATACAAGAATTAAATGATTCAATATTTATTTTATAAAACAGGAAAAATACCTGCTAGCTGGTCAGGCCAAGACACATCTGAACAACAGTCAAAACACTAATTTGGCCAATTTGTAGAGTCATGTCTACAGACCAGAGACACATAGAGAGCCATTTTAAGCCAGTAAACAACAGTGTGATGGAGACTTCTGCACAGACAAGCAGGAATTACTGAACTCAAGCGTTTTATCTGATCAGGTAAGGAATTGTAGTCTTACCCCGATGCTATCCTCCTGTCGGTACGGCCTCCAATTATGTCCCGTGTCACTGAACATGAGGAGGTAGCGTGTGACCCAATCAGAGCTGCCGTATCGGCCCTGGGTGGCGATGGCTGTAATCTCTGTCCGCTGCTCCAGCTTGATTTCCAGCCACTGGTACTTATTAGAGTCCA
Source organism: Enteromius viviparus (assembly GCA_032353835.1). NCBI lineage: Eukaryota > Metazoa > Chordata > Actinopteri > Cypriniformes > Cyprinidae > Enteromius > Enteromius viviparus. Next base: position 127,576 of record JAUCNO010001912.1, read on the forward strand.
GCGGGGACCAGCCTCCGGCACCTGCGGGACACGGCACACAAACCAAGGCTTCTTACTGGTGCTGCATGGATTGCATCATACGCTACTCATAACTGATCCACTGCTGAGGCATTTGTTAGAAGACAACAACAGCTGCCTTGATAGAGAGCATTCAAACTGAAAGTGAACCCGTGTAAGTGGCTCATATGCAACGCATAAAATAATTTCAATAAAGTTTTACTTTAACATCCCATGAAAACTTTTGGATGAATAGTTTGAAAATAGTATACATACAAAAAATAAAATGTAACTAATAAAACAAACAGCAGCTGTGGTTTCCGGAATTCGCCTGTAAAAAATACAGTAACAGTGTTTTAGGTTTAATTTACAGTTGAATACCGTAATCTCATTAACAGATATAACGGTAATATACCAACCTATTAAAGTGCTGTAATCTGCTTTGTAGCCTTGAAATACACTGAGAAGCACCAAAAGCAGGTGATGATAAGAAAGTCACTTAATGAACCAAAGCCTATCACAAGCAGCTTTTAAATATGAACACATACAGAAGGAGCTCAGAGTAATATAATGTAATATAATATATATAATATTTTTATATATGCTGATGTGGTGCAAGCTGGTGTGAAATTACACTCACTTATCAACACATCTTAATGAGTATAAAGCCGTTCCAGTGTAAAATCCTGTTAAAAACCTGTTTGTAGCACAACAACTTTTCATTGGTCAAACTCTATTTTTTTTTTAACATCACATCTGCGAAACAAATGAATACGTTTATCAACATCTCAGAAAAGGACAAAAAGCACTATGAAATCACTACAGCAGGCTCTCCAGGTGTTTTTATAGAGCTTTCTGGTGATTTAACAGCATCTGTCCTTTTCTCTGTATTCACCTTGATGAATGAATCATGAATTATGTAAGTAACTTCTGTTAAACTGTAAACAATCAGACACAGATTTGCTCACTGACTGCAATAACATTACAAACAGTGTATTTACCAGCTTCAGAAACCTTACAGTAAAGACTAATAAGGATTAAAATGAAAAGAGGAGACTACTACATTTTAAAGCCTCCGTGTGAAAACAAACCTACAAAGAGACGTGAGGATTTAGGATTCAGAGTGCATGTAAATTAAGACCACAAATATGCAGCATATTCTGTCTTTTTCATACTGAAAAAACCCTGAAGAACTAGATGCAGCGGCTGAAAAGAGCTCTCGTCACGTCACACTACCAAGAGCTACATTATTCTCCTGATCTCTGATCATTAAACACCAAGCTCACGGATAAGGATGTAACTTTAGGATTTTTAAGTGGATCTTAATCAAACTGGAAGAGCATCCCATATTTTAAAATGCAATAGAAGAAAAAGATGGACAGAAAAGACAACATGAACAATCTTCAAAACATCTCCTTTTCTAGAGCCCCATTAAATGTTTTCTTTTTTTCCCCAAATCCTTATTTCCCCTTCAGTTTTTGTTCTTTTGGGTTCCACTTTTTCTCATTTGACATATTTTGGACTCTAAAACTTACTTTAAATTTGAGTGTTGACACTCAAATTTATGTGCCCCTTAGAAAAGGTGAAAACCACATAATCAGGTTACTTAGGTGTCTTGAGGATATGAGGTCCTGGATGGCTTTAAATTTTTTAAACTTTAATGATAGGAAAACTGAAGTGATGGTTTTTGGTGACACGGCTGGACTGCCCCTGGAAGATCTGGGGCCCTTAGCCCATTATGTGAAACCTACTATTACTAACCTAGGGTTTAAGATGGACCTGGATCTTAGATTTGATAACCAGATCAGATCCATAGTTAAAACTAGTTTCTTTCAATTGAGAAAGCTGGCAAAAATAAAATCTATTATCCCTAGAAAACAATTTGAGACGTTAATCCATGCTTTTGTAACCACGAGGTTAGATTTCTGTAATGCACTATATGTAGGTGTTAGCGTGTCTACCATCAGCCTTCAGATGGTGCAGAACGCAGCAGCCCGTCTTTTAGTCGGGTCTAGAAAATCTGAACATATTACACCCATATTAGTCTCCCTCCACTGGTTACCCGTTCGTTTTAGGATCAATTTTAAAATCCTTTTAATTACATTCAAGGCCTTAAATGGCCTGGCGCCCCCCTACCTTACTGAACTACTTCTCCCATATATCCCTTCTCGGGCTCTCAGGTCAGCTGATCAGTTGCTTCTGAGGGTGCCGAAAACAAAGCGTAAACTTAGAGGGGAACGGGCCTTTGCTGTAGCAGCTCCGAAGAGTTGGAATGGGTTACCATTATACATCAGGCAGGCTTCATCTGTATCTGTTTTTAAATCTCTTTTAAAAACCCACCTTTTTTCCTTGGCTTTCAATACTCTGTGAGTTGCTGATTTTATGTGATTTTAAATGTGGCTGTGATTTTTGTATAGTGTGTGTTTTCCAATGTGTTTTAGTCTGTGTTTTTTTTATGTCATTTAGCTTGTACAGCACTTTGGTCCTGTGTGTTTAAAAAAGTGCTAAACAAATAAAGTTGGAATGGAATGGAATGGAATGGAATATTCATTTACATTTCCCGTAGTTATTATTTAATTATATTATTAACATTGAGGTGCATTTCTGTACTTTATACCGGTAAATAAAAGTCATCCAGCTATGAAAGGAGGTCCTGCTGTTTTCGAATATCGATCCAGCTCTGCAGCTCTTTGTAAATTTCTTAGTATGTGATCTTCTGCGGCATACCCTAAAATTACTACATTCAGCATGAGTATAGGAGTTCATAAAATTATTTTAACTATGTTCATTTTCTTACCACTGATATCCATCCTGTGTATGTGTCTTTTGCAGATTCATCCTTTTCTTACAGATGTTACACGTCATTCTTGACTTGATTAGTTTATGTTTTTGTAAAAAAACTATCATTTTCTTGGTTCTTTTTTTGTACCTGCGATTACAGATGGAGAGGATTTTCTTTGCAAGTCCCATAACTGCAGTAAATGTATACCATTTAAGTTACTTCCACCAACTCTAAAATGTGCGGATTTTACAGACGTCTATATACCGTTAGCGCGTTTTCACAGTCATGACTCCGGAAGTGATGCCTGAATTATTTTCCTGAATAAAGTTTTTCTTTCTTTCTTTCTTTCTTTCTTTCTTTCTTTTTCTTTCTTTCTTTTTGTTTCTTTATTTTCAGTTTTCAGGAAATAATTACATTAAAAATAAAATAAAGAGTTTCCCTGTTAATGTTTATGTTCTTATTTTTGTATATAAACATTTACTTATTTTTTTTTTAACTCACTAAAACACTTAAATAATAATTTGGGTTATAATTTGCATCCTCATAACTATTTTAATCAAGTTGTTTTACTATTATTCTGGTTCACAGATTTGGATCCGACTCAAATGATCAAATGAATCAATTAAAATCTAAACATTACAAGATGACGCAAATTCCATTTAAAGGAGAAAATATTAAAATAAAGAACATAATTAACGTTTTGGAGGACTTAAAACGGAGTGGAATAATGCCTACGGTCAACTACTTATCTTATTGGGACAATACACTTGAAGAATCGTTTCCAGCAGTAGAATTCACGTGCAGAGATGGAAGTTTGTGCAACGTTACGTTGACGCGTAGCCATTTTGGAGTTAGCGAATGCGATAGTTCACAGTCAGAAGACAACATGGCGATGGAAGGAGAGCGCAAAACCGGCCGCAAGAGAAATGCACCTCATCGACTAATTGAGGATGACAAGGACGAAGCAGGTAATGTATTGTTTCATTTATTTATTTTTGGATGTTAGAATCGTTTCCAGTGTTTACAACTGTAGCCCCCGAGATCCACTTTACTGCAGACTTTAGTTCAGACTTTGGGCAGTCTCGCCGTATATTTCTAACAATTCTGGGTACCATTAATAAAAATGTAATAACATTTTCAGGTGCGTTTAATTTAAATTTAATTAAGGCTGAAATGGGATTTTAAGGGCCGGAGTTGAGAAGTTAAACAATCCTTTTTGTTATAAGCAGCCGTTAACAATTTGCTTAAGTTAAAGCTAACGTTAACTGGTAAAGTTAGCATTAGGTTGGCATGTAACGTAAGGTTAAGTAAAAGGCCAAACATTATCAAACACTTAATTTTTTTTCTGGCCAGGTTGGTACGGTGACCGGGAGGGGTTGTCTCTGGCTTACTTTGTCGTGGCTACGATTCCTGGAAACGTCGTATTAACTTGTTCATTGCATTCAACCTTTAAACTGCATTTCCAATTGGCAATAAATTCCAGTCAGTACATTAAAAAGCTTTATTGGCATGTCAAATATTACAAAAAGTCAGAACATTATAAAGAGATCAATATGAAGGGAAAACAGGCTAATAAATGTAATGATAATGATCATGTTTATAACAATTAATAATGATAACAATATACAAATATTACGGAAAAATACAATCAGTTAATAGACACACAGTTAGCAAGACGTGGGATGGATACAAAATGTTTTCTTGTAGGCCCATTTTATTTACTTTATCTAGGCTAATATTTATTTATGAAGACTTAATCAATATAATAATTTCTATTATAAATCAATAATGTAATACAATAGGTAATATAATAAGTTCCTAACATAAAATAATAATGAATCCATCTCTGAAAATCGCAGGGTTTTTTTTTTTCGTGACACGGACACGATTCCTACTTTCGTGAGTCCAGCTTGTATGAATGAATCAATGGAGTCGTGCTGGAGTCACGGAAATCACGAAATAATCGTGTCCCTGACACGAAAAATAGATTAAATGATCATTTTGTGATATTGTCACGACCTGCCGTGCGACTGGGTTGGGTTATGCAGTTCTGTTTGCACAATAAACTTGTGGTAAAAATATGGATTTTATTTTATTTGCATAGTGATGCATAAAGGCTGACACCTGATACTTGTTACTGTTAATGACTAATTGTGTTTTTAAGCAATGTGTGTTTCATGTGTTAAACCCTATTCTAAATTGTGTTTGATTACTTGTTTGTTTTATATTCCAGCACAAGCACCAACCCAACAAGTGACCATCAATAAACTCAAAGAAGAAAACTCTTTTTTGAAGTCTAAAGTTAAGTTCCTAGAAGAAAAATGCAATGATGTGGAAAATGAGAGGGATTTTCTTCGGAGCAGTTTAACCAATGGTGAGAACTGAGTGTTAGTTGTTCACTGTATATGTATGTATATATGTATTTTTCATTATTATTATTACTACTACTACTACTATGTGCATTATTATTATTGTTATCATACATTTTTGCCAAACATTCACTAAAAAATGAAACACACTATGCTAGCATAAAAAAAGAGAAAAAAAAAACTTCTGTACAATGTACTCTATATAAACTCTAAGGCTTGATTTCACAGACAAGGCTTAGTTAGCCTAAGCCAGGAGTAGGCCATAGTTTAATTAGGACATTTAAGTAATTAGTAATTAAGTCTTAGAAAAAATCATTAATAGTGTGCATCTTTAGACAAAACATTTAATTTCTTTAGATTTACATTTTAGCTAAAGGCTAGGCTTAAGCCTTGTCTGTGAAACTGGGGTATATCATTTCACGTTATTGCCACTACATCGTTGGTTTGCACATTTTAGATATCTCCCTTATTTAACACTACTCAATTTACTGAGCTGGCTGTGTCTGATAAAGGTGACATTTAAAATGTAAAGACTTCAATAATAATTTGATTGCACAACACCAATATAAATGACTACAAATGATTTTTCATTTTCTACAGCCCTATCAACTAAAGAAGCAAAGGAGACAAAGAGTTCTATTGTCATCACAGATTCTTCTGATGAGGACCATGTGCAAGTGAGTAAGAAAAAGTACAGAAAGGGAAAGAAGAAGACAAACAGAGACAGCTCACCTACTAGTTCCTCCGGGTCATCATCTTCATCCGGGTCCTACTCATCTTCATCACCCCACAAGACCAAAACGAGCAAAAGGGGAAAGAAAACAAAGAAAATGGCAAAAACCAAAAGAGGTATGTTCTTTTTAGCACTTATGTTGTGCTTAATTCTCTTCCATTCCAAAAATTTAATTTAGTAAACTCTTGTCCTGCAAATGTTGATAGCATGAAGATGTGTTAAATAATATTTTGTATAGTATATTATACTGTAACATATTATTTATTATGCTTATGCCCTAATATGCTTGGGTTGCTATTGCTTTACATTTCAGAATTCAGGAAGTCAACCTTTTTTGGCAAACAAATTCCTATATTTATAAATATATTCAGTGATATAGTATCTTCTCTATTGTATGATATATACAATATATGCTACCCCCATGTAGAGTCTGCCTATATGCTTTTAGAATAGCTACAAAATAATTACATTTGGAAAAAAATAGTTAAGATGAATGGATTTTAGTGTTATAAGAAAACATAGTTTTTGTTAATAATGTACTACTGTCAAAATGTTGTTCTTTGTCAGTATTTTTACCAGAACAAGTTATTGGAAGATACAAAAAGGTCCTGCGTTACCTGTCTAAAGGAGCAACCAAAACAGATGCTTACCATAAGTGTGGCGTTGACAGGAAAACAATTGTGGATACATGTGCCATTGCTGAATTGGAGGCTTGTGACGTTACAGCGTACAACAAACTGCGGGCTACATTTCAAAAAGGGCACAAGTTGTCCAACTTTGCAGAACGTTGCCGGCAGTTGTGCACAGAGGAACCAGTGTGCACTGCCATCAAGGAAAAAAAGAGAATTGGAGAGCTAATAGATTTTGCACAAAAAAGTAAATAAAATGCAGTACAAGTAGCTGTATGTTCTAACATGTGTAGGATGTGTTCTCAGTTTACCCTCACATTTAATCATTATGTCTAGCTTAGTTTTTCATCACAGTTTCTTGAATGTATTGAATGTTGTTTCATTCCAAAATACAGAATGTGGATAGGTTTATTAACTGTGCCAAATTTATTTTAAGATTTTCATTTTACTTTTATGTTTTAAACTAGTTTAATTCAGATATAATTTGCACAGTACTTTATTCTTGCACATTCAGTTGTGCATTTTTGCATAATGCAATATTTTCTTTTATTTAAATGTTTCAGTATTTATAATAAAAAAGAGACACAAATAAAGAAATGCTAGACCCAGTCACTGTAGTTCTTTTATGTTGTTTATAGTTTTTGCAGGGTGACATGTTTTTCACTTAGCATGTTGTCCAGATCACTAGTAGTTCCTACGGACTGACAAGGTAACACTTGAGTAATTAATGAGGGGTTAACATGTTTTTCACTTTAAAATAATGGTCCAGATCACTAGTAGTTCCTACGGACTGACAAGGTAACACTTGAGTAATTAATGAGGGGTTAACATGTTTTTCAC
>JAUCNO010001912.1:148176-160587 GCA_032353835.1 Enteromius viviparus
TTGTTCTATTTGATAATGTTCAGTGCTTTGCTACAATCTGTATTGTTAAAAGCGCTATATAAATAAAGTGACTTGACATTTTCATCTGTTAAGAGTGATTTCGGTTCGGTGCATTTGTTGGCTGCACACCAGCTGGTTTTAAAATAAAAACATCCTTGTTCAAAATAGAGCTTTAGTATTTTTCAGTTTAAAAGTCTTTCCTGCTGACTCGTAAAACAGTCTCTTTTCACCTTCTAATGGCAGAACTATATAACTAAAATCACCACACACACACACACACACACACACACACACAGTAGTAGTAGAAGCATAAAATATATTAAAATATATTACTATATATAATAATAATTATATAAAATAATATATAACCACAAACAAACAAAAATTAAAAAATAAAATAAAAAGTAACATTACATAAATATAAAAAAAAATGTTTTTAAATTAAAATCAACACAAAAATATAGTATGTTCATATTCATAACCAATCAAACAAAAATTAACTCTATATAGTGTGTATGTATAAAATGTATTAAACAGACACCTGTGAGCTGCTTGATTGCTGAACTTGATTGCTGCAATCTTCTTCTCTCTAATACATCATTCATTCAAGTCAAATTTCAGAGGAACAGTGTCTCAGTTTCATATTAGAGCAGGCCCGGCTCCACCCTATCAAAAGCTTGGCCCAGGCTGGCCCCACACTAATGAACAGCCAATCACACAATATGACATGCATTAGCCAAATCATGACAGACAACCACAAGAGTAGCTAATCAAATGGCATGTGATGTGAATAAATGCAAATACTGCATAAACACCCAGTGAAGACAGTGACACGGTCAGGACACACCGGCTTCCCTTTAAATATGACGATATGATGATTGCGCCCGCTTTGTTCCGAGACTGATATAGATACTGCTTCTTCAACTACAACTTTGAATGAAGATGTCAGCCGAAGTGAGCACTCTTTCATAACAGAACCAGTGCTCGAAATATGCCGGACACTCCGGTACGCATTACCGCACTTTTATCGTTTCATCTTTAGCGCTTTAGAGTCAAAACGGTAATTAAACATGACAATATAAAAATCAGACACTGTCAGTCCTGACAGGCAAAGGCATCATGAATTACCTCTCATCTCGACAAATCACGTGAATGCAAGCAGAGGAAATTGGAGAAAACATTGCATGCATTTACATGGGATTTATTTTTGAATGTTTAGCGACTATGGTGATAGTGTGTGAATAAAATAATGTGACACTTAAACGTGTTTTATGTTTTATTTAAATTCATAAACAGTAGGCCTGCAAATAACGATTATTTTGATTATTCGAATGGTCCATAATTTTTTTTGTTTAATCTTATAAAAACTAAACGCTTCTTTAATTTGATCATTTGCTTATAACTATATAAAACCATAAATCAGGGTATTATTAATGTATAAAAGTGAACTTTAAAAAATCCAAAAGCCACATAGAGAGTTTAATGGTCTTTAATTTTGACATTTTAAACCTTAAATGAAAGACAAAGTTTGTTCTTGAACAGTATAACTCCTCTAAATATCCAAAATATAAATAATCTGACAAATAATTCGTCACACTGCGCACGCGTGAAATGCGTTAAAAAATTTACGCAATTAACGACAAAAAATAATTAACACCGTTAACGCGTTATTTTTGACAGCCCTAATATATATATATATATGCATATATTGTTTAAAAAATACACTGGCACATTCAGTTGTTATATATAATATATAACGTGTTGCCGTGCGGAGAATGGAGGCGCAGGAGATGAAGTATAAATCAAAAATCTTTTAATATAAATGCTGGAGAAAACATAGCATCCACAATTAAACATTGATAACAAGAATCACAGACAACTCAAACAGAAAAGGAGTAGACACAGCTGGGAGCAAATTATCTAATAATCACATACAGACACAGGAAGGACCAAATAAGGGCAAACAGGAACTAAAAGAGGAAGATATGAAAACTAAACTAAGAACAAAACTAAACAGACATGAAACGGAACATATAAACAGCTAAAATAATGTAAATTTGTATAATAAAATGATATATGCATAAATAAAACCACAGTAAATTGCGTTTGAAAACAGATTTTCTAGTTAACAAGTTAACTTTGTAGCGGACTATAAAAAATGGCATTCATTGACAATGAATTTAATTATTGATAATTATCGATTTTAACGATTAGTTGTTGCATCCCTAATAAACAGTCACCATTACTGAATGAACAAATGAAGGCTCTACTGCTTGCTTCTGAAGCAGCTCTATCTCATCTTTACTCTAATGTTGAGTCTAACATTAAACTAGCATCCAGAGTTTTGAAAAATGAAAATGAAAGTTGTTGAGTTATTGATGTGTAACTGCGTGCGGCGCCGGCGGGAGTCACGTTCTGTCTATGCTGCTTTTTGCACCCCCCCTCCTTTATAATCCCGGCCCAGCCTGCACCTGTATCACAGCGCTGTATGGTGAAAGCTCGGTGACAGTTTGGCAGTTGTGATTTTGTTTCTAAATTGTGTCCTTCTGGCTCTTTTCTTTCCCCTGTTTTCAGAGAGGAAAACAGAATTGGAGACAGTTTTAGCCGCTGATCGATACAAAGGCCCCTGCCACTCGTCCAGCGGACGCTGATTGTGGAGAAGAAGCGCCACGGAGGCTCTCGCTTCAGTAATAGACGGCTAGCTGACTTCAAACACACCTGGTCTGCAGAAAGCAGCTCAGCTTGACATTTCACTGCACCTTCACTTATCAGCTGAAAGAAACCTCATATGATTCAACAATGTATTACACGTTTATAAATCAATCAGAAATCTTTCTTGAGCAGCAAATCAGCATATTAAATTGATTTCTGAAGGATCATGTAACACTGAAGACTGGAGTAATGATGCTGAAAATACAATTTAATCACTGAAATAAATTACATTTTACCAGATATTAACACTGCAAACAGTACTTTCTATTTGCACCGCATTTGTAATCAATTAAAAGTCACATTGGTGAGCAGAAGTACGGAAGAGGATAAGGGCCAAGCAATAATAAAAAAAAAAAAATTAATCATTTCAAGATTAAAGTCGTTAAATAACGAGAATAAAGTCGTAAAATTTCTACATTTTGAATTCTCCTGCGCTAAAGAAATGACAGCGCATATGAAAACATTTCAATTGACAAGCTGCAGACCAGGTGTTTGAAATTCATTCACTGCTGTATTCACTTTGGACACCCCTGCCATACATGCTATTTACAGTGTAAATGAAATCAGCCCATTTTTATAGATGTGCCACTAAATAAAAATAGCCGTTGAATTTACGCTGTGTAAAAGTAGCAGATCTTTTCCAAAACAAGTCTTTTGTTCTGCACTTTTACTTCTCGAAATATGACGGGTATTTTTCCTTGAAATTTTATGAGTTTAATCTTGTTATTTAACGACTTTTTTCTCTTTATTTAACGACTTTTTTTCTTGTTATTTAACGACTTTAATCCTGTAATTTAACGAGTTTATTCTCGTCATTTAACGACTTTTTTCTCGTTATTTAACGACTTTTTTTCTTGTTATTTAACGACTTTTTTTGTTGTTATTTAACGACTTTAATCTCGTTAGTAATATTTAGTAATTTAGTAATTGTGATATTTTAGATTTTGTGGATTTTTTTTTACTTTTTGTTGCTTTTAATGTAGCACTTTGAGATTTTTCTAATGAAAAGTGTGTTACAAATAAAATGCATTATTATTATAACTAATATCATATGATGTAAAATTAATGCAAAAACCAGTGAAAAAAAAAGATTATTAGATTAGTTTAAAAAAATTAATTATTAAGTGTTAAATTAAAAATATACTATTATTGTATAAACTCAGTTTCAAAGTGTCACGAGACGAGGAGACTTGCAGGTTCAGGTGCAAACTATTAGGCAAAGCGTGGGTCAACATACCATAAATCAGAGTCCATAGGGCGAGACAAAAGTGATGGTCCAAGGGAAAGCAGAGGTCGGCAACGATATATCCAGAACAAACAACAAAGACTGAAAACATGAATGAATAAACTAGAGTTGACGGCAATACACTGAAATGATTCGTACATGAACACTCACACCCGGGGTTTATGCAACGGGAAATCAGGGGAACAAACAAGGTGGGTGGAGACAACAGTTTCAAAATAAAAGTCCGGAAACAGCAAACAGACAAAAGCACACAGAAGAAGTCCTAGAGCTGGAGTCCCATCTAGTGTCCCTTACTGAGCATGACACAAAGTAATTACTACATATAATATTAACAAATACATTTACTTTTTAAAATATTGCTTTATATTAACATTACATATTTAATGTATTTGTAATAAAACAAATATAATAATAAACGCGAACTTTTTTATAGAAAAATATATGGAAGCCTGTTTCTACTGTAAACTATTAATCAAAATAAAAAACAAAAGATATCAGTTATATTTTAAAATTATGTGATCCTTGCGATTGTGAGATGTAAACTTTAAAAATAGCAAGTTATAAAGTCAAATTTGCGAGAGAATAAAAGTCAGAATTGTGAGATAAAGACGCAGTTACTGTACAATTACTTTATTATTTCCAGACTTTCGCATAAATGATATTAAATGGAGAACAAAGTAGATTTGAGTTTTTCTTTAGGAAAAAGTTTCTTAAATTGAGTTTCTCAAACTATATGAAATTAAAAGTCAGAAATCTCAAGATAAACTCATCAAATGGTCTGAGCTCCTCTCCACACAAATTCTTCATCTACAGAACAAAACTAGGGTTGGGCATCGTTTAGGGTTTTTCAGTACTGGTGCCAAATCCATACTTTTAAAACGGTTCCAGTGCCTAAACGCTGCCTGAATTGATACGTAAAAAATAAAAATAAATATGATAACACTTTATAATAACTGCACACTATGAATCATTAAACAGTCGGTTCATCCTTTATAAAGCATTGTTCCAACATTAATAGTCATTAGTAAGCAGTTTATAAATACAGCTGGAAATGCCTTGTTCTTGATTTATAATATCTAGGAGATTTAAAGGCTCGTTATCATCCAAACAGAACAAATATCCCACAGAGGGATACAGATCTATTCATTTCAAGATGCAAATAAATATAAAACTGTGATAAAAAGTGATCACTTGAATGATTTATCATGAAATTGCATGAAAAGTCTATTAATAAAGTATCTGAAAAAGATTTACTCTATGAAAAATACATTAAATTACATTAAATAAAGACAAAATCAATAATAAATGAATAAATAATATAAGCTTATGAAACAATAACTAACATATGGTCCAGTGTCATGTCTCAAGTCAAGTGAATGAATCAACTTGTAACAGGCATCCAATACTGACTTCAGAAAAGGGGAATAACCAATGACATTTGAGATTACGACTACAACAGCAAGCTCCGCCCCACGACTGACAAAAATAAACATGTTCGCGTGAGCAGGTGAGAGAAGATCGAGCGCAAGAATAATCGCGTGCAGATGACATATTTGAAAAGAAAATAGTTTGAAAAGAGCTCGTGGGCTCCCGTTTCTTCGCATGTAGATCTGTTTTCCTCTCGCTGAAATGATTTTCCGCGCGCGCACGCATCAGTGGGTTTTTGTTGGGTTTTTCGTTCAGACACGGCCCCGAATGAGGCACCGTAATCCGCGTTTTGATTCGGTTTGGTACACACCGGTTACTTAGCTACCGGTGCCCTAAAACCCTAAACATAACTGCATGTCAACTTTCTCATTCTGTTTTATTCCTTCGAATAAATCTGAAATGCCAGCTATAATCCTGAAAGAGCAACACCTGAGCAAAGAAACATCCACAAACTCAACTGAAACACTCGATTCTTCCTGAAACCCTCTTGGAGTTCATAACGGAGAAGGAAACGAGCGCAGGACGCCGGCGTGGCATTTCTGATTGATATGAAGCCATAACATCCTGACAGATACGAAGGCCACGCTCATCTCCGCTTTGCTTTTACAATTTGCTTGCCGGCTCCAGAAACACCTACAAATGTAAATGACGCTGGGAGAGCAGCGCTAATGACGATAATTCATCAAACGCACGGCCCGCGCTGTGATAAAACCTCATAGCATTTAATATCACTTTTACATATTCAGACTTATCTGAGTACGCAGAAACGCTGTGACAAGCCAACAATCACCTCATTTCTCTCACAACAGCTGCTGAGGGCCTATTAAACCATTTCACACAGTCAGAGAAGAGTTGAACTCTAGTGCAAGAGAGGAAAACAACAGACACCATCAATTCCTCAACGCTGAACTGAAAACCAACTAATATGGGTTTATCTAAGCCACTGAACAATACAAAAAACACAAACAACTCTTTTGGGTACTACTACTACTACTACTACTACTATTACTAAATCAAACATTCCCACTTAAAACAAATAAAGGCTAAAAAGATCAATACAAGTAAAACATAAATACACATAAATAAATAATAAAAACTAAATATATAATATGAAATATTAAATAATAATATTAAATTAAAATAAATATATAAAACAAAAAGTAAAATACATTTAAATAATATTAATAGTAATAATATTTTTAAATCATTTAAAATATAAATGAAAAATATAAAAATAAACATAATAAATAATAAAAACAGCAATAACAATAATAATAAATATAAAAACATTTAAACAAATAAATGTGAAAAACTGATATTTAAAACAAATAAAACATTAAAAAAAAATTTTTTCCAAATATCAATAAACAAAAATATATGGAAATCTCATTTGAGATAACAAAATAAATTACACACTAAAAATCCAATGAAAATAATAATAATAATAAACCATTATCTTACAATGTTTCACAATTAAATCCATTCCAGATTGATAAAAAATATTTTTTAATCATTCAATCTCTGTTTTAGTTAGAAATGTGTTAAATTATAGAATGTATATGAGTTGCAATCTGCTTCATGGTGACATGTTAGTGTTGTCTTTTAAAATGTAATGCAGTGGTTTTAAACGTGCATTTATAAAACAAGCAGATTGTGCATGTGTGAGCGGATCTGTTTTTGCACAGGCCTCTTGTTTTCTGCAGCTAATTCATTCATTGCTCTACACGATCATTAACAATGTTTCCATGTATAGCTCATGGTTCTGCATTGATTGGACGTGCTGGAAACTGCTTCAGCCAATAGCATGCTTTCAGACAGGTATCTGTGTCCAATAATTGGTAAAACAAAACAAGTGATGAGCTCTTCAGAGACTTCCCTCAATGACTGCATCTCCATCTTTTCATATTGATTCTGACAAGCCACTTCATGCAATCAGCAGCACTCTAAATGCAAATAAATCAAGAGTTTTACATTTTCAACATTTAGTTCATGCACATGCAGTGCAACATGGGACGTTTTTGAATGGGACTGAAGGAACTCGTATATATGGTGCAACACACACACACACACACACACACACACATATATATATATATATATATATATGTTGTCACAGGAATAGCTTACGACGGACACAGTGGGAGTGGAGTCAGACCTTGGAGAAGCTTTTAATGAACAAAATAATAATAAAATAAAGTGTCCAGGGGAAAAAGTGTCCAAAATATGAAGGGAACTGGTATCCTTGTCATGCTGCAGGGGTAGTGAAGGTCAGGCATTGTACAAGGGAAAAGGATCCAGGTAAGGGCAGCAAATAAGGGATGGGGTGGCGATGATAGTCAGGGATAGTCACGGCGGACACACACTGCGACCACACACCCTCCCCACTAAGATCTGGGGCCCGAGCGGTGGTGGCGACATCCTACTTGGCCTTCATGGCACTTCCAAGAGAATTCAACGGCCTGACATCCTGGCACGGCAGCTGTCTCACGGTTGCGGTCCTTGTCCGGACCATGGGTCCGGCGTCTCGTGTCTTTGGCGGCATGGCGATCCCTCAACGCACCCTGGTTGGGAGCCTTATTAAGGGCAGCAAATAAGGGACGGGGTGGCGATGATAGTCAGGGAAGGCATCTGACTCGTCACATTCCTTCCCCCAAGCAAAATCCCCGTCATCCGCCCACGCAGGATTGCTACCTTCCTCAACCAGGCCCCAGCAGTCACAGTGGGCAGGGATTCCTCTCTGGACAACTCTCCCTTTCGCTCCGCGTCGGAACCAGGAGAAATCGTGTTTTATTTGACAGCCTCAACCAACCACAAGGGTAAATGACCTTAGGAAAAAGTCACTTACCCCTTCAGTGGCTGGGAGGTCGTCTCCGTCGCTCCTCCATCCCAGTGCAGGTTTTCCTGAACTTTTGTGAGCGAGAGGGGATGATGTCATCAGGTGTTGCCCACTGCGCTGTCTATAGACTCCGCCTTGCCCGCATTCTCCACCACTGTCACGGGAGGAGCTTACGACAGATAAAGTGGGAGTGGTGTCAGACCTCGGAGAGGCTTTTAATGAACAAATTAATAATAAAATAAAGTGTCCAGGGAAAAAAGTGTCCAAAATAAAGAAGGGAACTGGTGTCCTCGTTGTGCTGCAGGGGTAGTAAGGGTCAGGCAATGGTCAAGGGAGAAGGGTCCAGGTAAGGGGCAGAGTCCGGACCATGGGTCCGATGACTTGCGTTTTTGGTGGCATGGCAATCCCTTAACGCACACTTTCTGGACCCACGAGGAAACCAGCGTGCATGCACAAGGGAAGAGACTCTCAAGAAGAGGCACGCTTGGCATTTAACAGTGGTGTGATGAGGCTTCATTCATCTCAGATGTGCCTCATCATGCGCTGCCGGACCTGTTTGTTCCTGCGCCCCTCCTCTCTCGCACACCCACTCCTGTCGGGTGCCTGGTGAAGAGCGGCGAATAAGGGACGGGCTAGCCAGGGGAGGCAGCGGACTCATCACAATGTATACTATTATATATACGTATATAAACTCTTTGGTTGTAGAGGTATAAATTTATATACGCCTCATTAGCGACTGTTTCTATGAGCAGTAATATGTAGTGATCAAATGGGGCATCTATATATGTCTATAGGTAGTAGTATAAATATGTATACAGTATATAGTTAGATATGTACATGGGTAGAGATCGAGGTTTCCCAGGTAACGGCTGTACACAAAGCAGCGCACAGCTCACGAACGCTGCTTTATCAGACATTGCATGCAAGATGTAAATAAAAATGACACTTTTCTAAACACAGTCCGTTTCCTTCAGAAATACAGTGATATAAAAACATCCACACTAGTTTCAGATTAATGTGCAGTTCAAGGCAAAGCCTTTTGGAAAATCTATCTGTGGCAGTCTGTTTCGATACAGGCTGTTTTAAAATCAGTGTATTAAAAACACAGTGGACTCATAATTGAAGTGTAAGTTCTGCAGATAACATCACTGTCCAGTATAGTACCATCAGCAAGTTTTCATAATTGTAATATACATATTTGCATACAAAATAATTCAGGTGTATGTGTAATGACTTTGTTGTTGTCTTGTCTGATGCACCGAAGTTCTAACCACAACCTCATCCCTCCCCACCTCCATAGGCAGGAACTATTTTAATGATATTCTAATAGACTGCTTCATGACATCACATAACCCAGAAAATAATGCTGTAGTCCAACTGAGCAGTTTGTAGTATTTATTGAAAAAGGTAAGATAACTCTAAGTAAGTTATTATTGCACATACAATTCACTGATTTAAATTCAAAAAGTGAAAAAGCACAAGAGGACCCCTTTAAATATATTTCACCACAAAATCAGATCAGAAAATGTTGGGAAGAAAAATGAAATGGTCATTTTTTTAGACTTCTAAGCTCTTCTGGAATACATTATTCATCATGGACTATAAATTCTGCTCAACATTTTCACATTCACTCCTTTATTAGTCTATAGCTTTATGTTCTAGCTATTTACTTTAAAAGTATATGCAGGATAAAGGTTTCAAACCTGATACCTTTAACATTTAATAGTCAGAATGTCACCATGGTAACATAAAGACATGCAGTAAACCTCCTCAGTCTAATCACTACAATCTATTCAACTACAGACATTTATAGTAAACCTAAAGAAGCTCACAGTGGCATAGATACAGTAAGACTTCTAAACATCTATTATGTGAGAAAGACTGCTGCCAAATGGGTTTTCTGCATTTCATTGATTGTGAATAATGCCTCATTCATAAGCTAAATGACATTTCACTCATTTTGAATTACGAATGATTCAGTGGAATGGTGAAAGCAAATGTTAGCACCTAAAAGGTTTCGGATTATTGGTATCTTGGTAGATCTGGAGTCTTTCTGTTGTTTTTGAAGAAACTGCACCACAGAAATCTCATAAATTACAAGAAAAACTACCACAGAAGATTATTAATATTAAGTCAGTTTAACTGTATGAACAAATAACTGTGTAACACCTGATGGCTGCTACGAGACATACAGAGATTGTGAAGCCAGGACTTACCGGAGCAAATATAACCATACACATTTAAAAGCAAAAGAGATATCCAGCTTCAGAACATATTAGATGTATCTTCTCCTCGGCTCTCTCTGCTCTATCTGTTTGTCTTGTAGTGTGGATGGTTAAAGGGGGAATGTGAGCTTAGGAGAGGGATGGTGCTTCTGCCTGGCTCTCTAAGTATAACCCTGCACTCCCTCTTTTGCTCTGAGGATGGGGGGCTGCTCTACACAGTCACAAACACACATGCCTGAACACACGGGGTGTCCCCAAATCATTTCACAATGAAGTCTTGTCTCATACTGGACACTGAATGGTACAGTTTTGCATTGAAATTAAAGAGATGTGACTGAATTAATCACCAATAATAATCAGCTACAAAGATTTGATTTAGGTTTACTTTCCAGACATGTCTTACATAATGTAGTTTTCAGTTCATTTTTTGTCCACCCTGTATATATATACATATATATATTTGCCCTTGACAGGATGAGCATTTTTTGTATTTTGTTTTTCAAAGCTGGATTTGAATGTATAAATCATTTATTCTACATGACCATATTCTGCATTCCTAATTATACCCGATACCTTAACTTAATAACTACCTAACTAACTACTAATAGGAGTTTATTGAGGCAAAAGTCATAGTTAATGGTTTGTTAATATCGAGAACTGGACCTTACAATATATTTTGTGACCAAAAAAAGAGAAGAAAAAAAACAACAACATCAAATGAATATATAAATAACGTCCTTCCAGGATTGAGGTTTTAAGCAGGCCTCTTCAACTGGCCAGTGTCCTGCAGAAGTAAGTTCCAAATCTTTCCAAACAGAACAAGCTTATCGCAGTGTTTAGAATTGCTTGTAAATTATAGACGTGTGCTTAATTAAGGTTGGAAATAACGTCTGCAGTATACTGTGCAGCACTACAATAGTGTTGACATGAAGATAACAGCTTTTTAGTTTATTGTCAATGTCATGTAGATGTCTATTTCAGATGTATGGAAAATGCCAGCCCAGCTAATAAACAACATGATTAATTACCACAGGCAACAGCTCTTAATATAAGACAGCACTGGCCTGTCATTATGGCAAAAACAATGATGCCTTCTTAAGGCTAACCACAAAATGCCTGCTCACATATCATGCCAAAGTATCTTGGAAAAGCTACAACCTTTAACAATGAAGCTTATGTCTAAGTAATGGAAATAAGAATTAGAGTCTCATGATGTGTATTAGAACACCTTAACATACCAGAACTGGTGCTACATTTCACACATTTTGTTTCATCCCAGCAAACATTTTCCATAACATTAGGTGTTTTGCAAGCTTTAAATATATACTTATATACTGTTTTCATTGAATGTTTATTTTTTATTTTATTACAATTTTTTACATTGTTTCATTTTAATTAGTTACGTTATAATCATTTTTGTTGTGTGTTTGACAGCCATATTGGAGAGAGCTTTGTGAAAATCTCGGCCTGGACAGAGACTCCACTCTTGCGTGTGTTTTAATAGACGGGTAAGCAAATATATGTTACTCACTGTGCAAGTAATAGTTATGTGCAGGTGGTTATGTGATAAAACAGATATAAATGAGCTTTTCATCCGTGAACATGATTTGTGAAAACGACATCTCCCAATGTTCAATGCTCTGTTGTTGCGTCATCGAACTTTGCCTCTGTTATTGTTTTGAAAATGCGTGTGGTGCCTTTAATGCATATCTATACTTTACACCTTATCTAGCTGCACCCTACTATTTCATATAAGTACAATGGCTACTAATAGGTAACTAATTACATAATTACTCAGTATTATGACACCATAAAATAAAGCGCTACCCAGCAATATTTAGTGATATGCTATTTAGACTAAGTGCAAATCACTGTAAAAAATTGTGTGGTTGCCAGCAAGTTACTGTTAATTTACAGTCCTCTACCGTTATTTTACAGCTCTTAATTTTTACAGCATGTTACCG
>JAUCNO010001912.1:193123-203668 GCA_032353835.1 Enteromius viviparus
TAAATTAAATCTCAATTAAAAATAATCTCACTATTTTAAAATAATCTAATTAATTATATATATAATTAAAAAATAATGGCAATAACTTATCCTATTTATTGACTGAGTGATTGTGTTGGTTTCTTGTTCTTGTAAACCGATCACTAAAGAGTTAGCATCACTTTTTTCAGTCAGCTGCTCCTGAACACTGCTAGGGAGATCAAACCGAGCGGATGACAGTCGCAGCATTGCTCTCGTAGCTCCGCACGCATCTGAAGTCCTACATTTCCACGGCAGAGTGTGTTTGCTGTGATGCATTCTGATGCAGAGACAAAGGCCAAGCATCAAAAGTGTCCATAAATCATTCAGCCATCATCCAAATAAATAAATATTCCTCTGAACGCTCTCCGATCCAAAGCGCGCTCAATCAAAGGCGTTTAGAGGCCCGTTTTGCAGCATAGCCGGCTCTTGATGAGTCCTGCCACATAAAAGCGTGATGAGAGCAGAATAAAGATGGAGCGCGGCAGATTGTCAGTCGTGAAGCGTGCGAGTGACACGAGCGAGGACGACAGCTTAAGACCCTTCTGTGATTCCTCGCAGGAGCGTCAAGCACCAGAGATCACCCCCATCGCTCGCCACAAATACAATTATAAGATAACTCATTTGTTCAAAGATATGCTAATTTATACGCCTCCCGATGACTAATTGCAGATTTATTTTCCTGCTTGATTTTGGTGTCGAAACACTGGCTGTCTTTTTCAAACTCAAGCACTTTAGTGTCTTACTTTTGTCCTGTTCAGTATCTAATACACAAACATTTATTATGTAATCAACCACTTTTATTTTGCATGTTGGGATTCATGATTTGACAACACTAATATATATATATATATATGTGTGTGTCCACAGAGAAGAGGTCACTATTTAAATTCCAATGTGAGAGATGGACTTTGTTTATTATTATTATTGCTTTTGCGGACTGAAGAAAAAGCAGACAGATGATGGATGCCAGGACAGTGAAGGAAGTCACTCTTGCCAAAAAAACAAAACCCTCTTGTAAATACAAAGATGTTAAGATGATTTTCTCCTCGACCCTCCACTCCTGAGGGACCCTGCAGCTCACCTTAACATAACTACCTATACCCTTGTGTGTTTTCTCTTTCATTTGATCAACCTGGTTTATTCTGATCACTAGCAGCTTAATATGAACTACTCACACCTGTCCGCATCTGCACTCCATCCTGAACCAATCACACAAACCAAACGGAAAGATCACAGCAAACACAATTGCGAACGCCAACGGCCAATTACTTCCACACGCTTACAGGTCATTTATTCTCGATGGGCGATTTACCACCTCAGAGAAACCGCACACTTCACTGAGCACATATCCATAGAAAACACTCTGCAATTAACCAACAGCATGAGAAACAGCACTAATTAAGTCACTGCTTGTGTCTTCACTTCCGACAAATCTCACACTTCTGATCGGGAAAAAAAAGTGATATCACTGTTAATGAAAAAAAAAAAAAAAAAAACTGAAATATTTAAAAAAGAAATAATTGTAAAAACAAAGACAATATAAATGATAATGGTAGAAAATAATAATAATAAAGTTAAAATTTTAACTAAAATTAAGACTTTAGTAATGGCCACCCCCCCAGCCACGACTCCCATCGTTCATGTATATGAGCCGTTCATTCGCGAACGTCACAACTCTACTGAAAACAAATAATACATCTCAGATGAAACACAGTTTTAAGTTACTAATGCATTATTTTATCTTTATTTAATCAGCCTCACTTCATTCCCAAACCCCTTGATTTTCTTGTGTTGAAACCAAAATTAAATATTGTAAAGAATTTCCCAGATGCTCTTTTCGTTACAACACAGTCGACTCAGGATTTTGACAGGAATAACAGTGTGTAACCGTGCTCTAGGATTCCTGAATCATCATTTCCCTCTGAAGAATGAGTATGACCTCTTATGGATGTCAGATTGGACACAGATTGCTGACTTAAAGCGTCAGGCTGTCAGTCATATGATAATACATACAGTACGGCGTAAACATACAGTCTGACATAAATGTCAGTTGCTGACTGCCTCGGATTTTACACGAGATCTCACTAGGGTCACACTGTACAATCTGAGAAGTTAAACCAATTGTAAAAGACAGAAATGAAGTGGGTGAACACTGCATTATGAGCCAAACTCTATATCGCCAGGAAAGTCTGGATGCACAACACGAATGAAGCGCTGCAATACGAATGCAAGAAAACAGAAGAAGCTACTATAACAGCTACTGTTGCTTCAAGTCAAAATAGAAAATTAAGCATTAGTGAAGACCCCAAAGATACCAGAGTTTAAAACAACCTGGTCTCATTAAAATATGTACCTCTGTGCACATTTTATACAATACTGTTTTTACGTACCTTACTGCAGGTTCGCTGCAATTTCAAAGAGAAATGTCAAAGGATCAACTTATGACACATTTAAAAATGAATTACTTTCACCCTAAACACTAATTAGCTGTCATTTATTTATTTGTTAAATGTGTCACAATCTTAGGTTTTGCCCATTTATCAGCAAGATTTTTTTACTCACTTAAACCTTAATAAAATTTACTATGCTTTCTTGTTCTTTTATATATTTACAAGTCAGCACAAGTCAGAAAAAGCATAATATTAAAATTTTTACATAAATATTGCTTTACACTGAATGACAATGTAAAACAATTTTAACCAAATCTACACATTTTATTCTCCCAAAACTTATTTAAAACCTTAAAAGTAGACACTTTACTTACATTAAACGTGCTTTCTATTGACATGAATTAATTTTTGTGAATTTGTGAATCTTTGACACATATATACACGTGATACAATCAGAATTTTGTATTCTTTCCAGATTGTGTAAGTGGTATAATATGTACGTTATTTCGGCTGAGCTTGAATGCTTGCAGTAGTGCACTTGCATATACACCGTTCCTGGCCTAAAGAAGGATTGCCACGTCTCTCAGCACGCCGTTTCCAGCGCCTGTGTTTCAGAGCTGACAAATGAGACTTCAAGCTGGATAAATAAACAGTCCCACTAGACCTGGAAGGGAAATTGGGTCGGAAAAAATGAATCATTGAGAGTTATGACAGTGAGAGCGAAGCCCTCCCTGACTGCAGAATGATGACAAAATATTTAATCAACGGCTGTTAAATCATCAGTCCATCTGAAAGCACCAGCACACGAGCAGAGGTTACCTGAGCGCTTCGGCAAACATTTACAGCTCAAAAAGAGTCAAAGAGCCGCAGCTGCACCAGACACCGTCTCAATTGGCGTTAATAAAGAGGACATTTGGGGTGAAAGGATTTTCATATCACAAAAACTAGTCATTCAGTTCTTTGGAGGCAGCGTCAGATTAATGCTTTTCTCATTAGATAATAATCTTTCTGTCTCGGGAACACGTTTAATCTTATTCACCTCTGAGAAGCGATTAGGTCATTCATCAGCCTGAACTCTTCATTCATTCACGCCTGAATGACGCAGCTTTCTTCCAACGTATAAAACATCCTGCAGGCTTCGGGACCAAATGAATAGGAAAAGGGGTTGCATTTCTACCTGGGAGGTCAATAAACTGTGACTGCACACTTGTGGCGTGAGAATGGAAAATCTTTATTTTCTATCCAGAGTGACTTTTCATCTGTACTTCATGATAAACCATGGGCCAATATGAAGATCCCTATTGTGCTACGACTGAAAGGGTTTGATAGCAACAGTTAGGTGAATAGAGACACGCAGGACGCCAATGACAGCGATGAGGAACAGACTGAATCATAATAGAAGCAAGCAGGTGGTGCACAAAATTTTAATAAGACGACGTAGGCAGGTGATCTGGGTAATAGTGCATTTTGTCAACAAATGAACTATTCATTTACTGTCAGTAGGGTCTCATGCTGTGGGGCCAGTCATAAAATTACTGTGTTTGGATATTGTTTGCATTGATAACAGGCAAATTATTTGTGGGTTTTGAACAAAACTCAAAACATGACGATTGGGTTTTGAAATGCAAAGAAATCCATATAGATGTGTTTTTTTACTAGATAGCCTTTGAAGGTTTGAAGGCCTTACATACTTACAGAGAGCCATAGAACTTGAGAGAAACACAGTGATAGAAACAACAGAAGGACTGAAAGTGAGAATGATATAATGACAGTAATAGAATGTGTGCATGAAAGAACGTCTGAACTTGAGATGAATAGAACCATGGAGAGGATAGAATGGAATAGAGTTAGAACAAACTAACTGATGATTGATAGAATGATGACAGAACAACTGACAGAATGATAGAAGCCATACTCAAAGTAACAACAGACAGTTTACCTTAGATCTTAAAAAATAAATGAAAGAAAAGATGACCATTAAAACTGTGAACTGACTGGATGGATGGAATGACTAAAATGGATGGGATGAATAAGAACAATGGATGGAGGGATGGACTCATGGATGGACGGATGGACTGATGGATGGACGGATGGATGGATGGATGAATGGATGGATGGATGAATGGATGGAATGACTGAAATGTATGGGATGAATAAGAATAATGGACGGACGGACGGATGGATGGAATGACTGAAATGGATGGGATGAATAAGAACAATGGATGGAGGGATGGACTCATGGATGGACGGACGGATGGATGGATGGATGGATGGAATGACTGAAATGGATGGGATGAATAAGAACAATGGATGGAGGGATGGACTCATGGATGGATGGACAGATGGATGGATGGATGAATGGATGGAATGACTGAAATGGATGGGATGAATAAGAATAATGGACGGATGGACGGATGGATGGAATGACTAAAATGGATGGGATGAATAAGAACAATGGATGGACGGATGGATGGATGGAATGACTGAAATGGATGGGATGAATAAGAACAATGGATGGACGGATGGATGGACGGATGGATGGATGGAATGACTGAAATGGATGGGATGAATAAGAACAATGGATGGACGGATGGACTAATGGATGGACGGATGGATGGACGAATGGATGGATGGATGGAATGACTGAAATGGATGGGATGAATAAGAACAATGGATGGACGGACGGATGGACGGATGGATGGATGGAATGACTAAAATGGATGGGATGAATAAGAACAATAGATAGATGGATGGATGGATGGATGGATGGTTGGGTGGGTGGGTAGATAGATGGATTTACTGAAATGGATGGGATGAATAAGAACAATAAATGAATGGATGGGTGGATGGATGGACTGACATAAAGATGTATAGATAAATGGCTGACAGAGACAGAATGACTGATAGAACGATGGAAAGGCGACACAGATAGATAGATATAAATGAGAAAATAAAGCAAAAGCACCTGTGAACTGAATACTAAACTAAAAACAGACGATGATGTGATGACCCGAAACACATAATCAGAGGAGAGCAGAATAACACACACGCTCAAGATCCATACTCTCCAGCAGTGAACGTGTGTTTCTCTCACTGCCCACACACACACACACACACACTCATGAAAGCCTCTGTTTAACACGTGTCTAATGCATTCTATCTGTTAGTCTTTTTTCTGCTGTAGCGCAGTGCAATGTGTCCCGCTGCAGCGGCTGATAAGACATGAAGAAAGTGAGGCTTGGATCGCGTCCCAGTCGTTGTGAAATTATGTTCCTTTCTTTCTGGCTTTCACCGGTTCATTTATTCCCTCCTCCAGCCTTTCTTTTATGCGCGCGAGCGTCGCTATGTGCAGGAAGCATTTCACGCTGTATTTTATTCTATTTGCGAGGGAGAGTGTCTCACACACACACACACACACACACACACACACACAACACAGGGGTATTTGTGTTCTCTACCCTCTCCAATCAGAAGCGCCAGACATCTTTGATTACAGCAGGGCTGAAATTGCTGTTTACCAGGGCATCAGGACCAGACTTTCCTCTGATTTCAGCGCTTTCATTTTTCTGAGGAACTGTGTGATTTCAGTAGATAACCTCCCTCTCAGGCTATGATCAGCTCATCAGCCTCTGACTGTCTGTTCTGCTCCAACTATTATCTATTCCTTTGAAAAGAACAACACTTTCTGGTTCTAATGCACGGCTTGAACGGATAAACATTTCCTAATATGTTATTCGCGCCGATGCCTGCTCGATAAGCATTTGGCTTGGTTATGTTTGACACATTCGCAGATTATACTATCAATTCAGATCCTCTTACATAAAGCTGACAGATTCTGACATTTGGAAATATCTGGTGCATTACACATTGTCTAGACTTGCACAGCTAGTGACTGTGTCCCAAACACAGAGTTATCATCAAGTTTAGCTGGTGACCACTAACCAGGGGAGTTCTTCTAGGCTGTTATGGATTTGAAGTCATGGCCTGTTAACTTTAAAGATGTAAAGCAAAGAAACATCAGTCGCCGATGTTCAAGGTTTAGTTGTATAGAATAGGCCAAAAAGGTCTGTAAACTTGCAGAGAGCGATTCGTTTAAATAAGAAATATTTTTTAATAAAAATAAACGAATAAATGCTTATAACATTGATGTTAAAGTTAAAAAGGCCTAGATCTACTATTTGTCAACAGCTATCCATAAAATAAGCAATAAAAACACACTTTATAAATACAGAAAACAATAAAAAATTAAATATATAAGACATACAGAAAATAAAAAACAAAGGTGACAGTGGTCAAGCTTCAGCCAAAAAAAAGTTTTAATGAGAGTTATTCAAATAAATACGACGGTTTAGAAATAAAAAACACTAAAATAAATTAACAAAAGGTGTAATATTAAAAATAGTTATCTATCGTTATAAATGAGTGAGGTAGTAAAAAAACTGAATATAAAAAGAAAGAAAAAAAATCCCAAATAAAATCATATAAAATAAACAAATAAACAAAAGTGTGTGTTCAAGATTAACTGGTCAGCAGACGTAATCACACATAATACTTATAGACAGCTATTCTTATACTAGAAATCAACTATAAAATTAAAGTAAAATATTTAAAAAAATAAAATATTTAGCAGATGCATTTATCCAAGGCATCTTTCAAAAGAGTCTACAGTAAAATAAATTGATATAAAAATCACATCATTTCTATGGTTCCCATGAGCAGATTTCAATCACGTCTATCCTGAGCAACCGTCTCAGAGATGAATGAGAATACTAACAAACAGCTTTCTCCAGGTATTACAGATGTCCTTGACGTACAGTAGACATCAAGAGCTGAAGATGTAAATCCTCTCATCTGAGGAAACCACATGAACCCTCTCAACTAACAAAAAAATCCCTCTATCATCTTACTTCCTTTGCTGTTGGATGCAGAAACGTAGCCTCACCTCTCTCAGGAAAACACATCTCAGTGAAGGATGATCCAGAGCCGGTTACTCAATACTAGACAATGAGCATAAGAATCACATGCATTTCAGTCATTAGTGATCGTCAATGAACAGAGTTTGTTTGTCTAAACTGAGACTCATTCCAATATTTCTATACACAAAGCCTCTCGAACCTCCAGCATTCAACCAATTACAAACAACAGAGCTATTTGATCGCAGTCACACAGGACGAGGTAAACAGGCATGGTAAATTCATTCAGCTCTCAAACGCCGCAGCGGTCCGTCAGTAATTAGCGTTCTGATACTCATTTAGCTGTTAATAGGTAGAGATGGGAAAGATCAGCACGTCCAAACGCAGCTTTCATCCATGAAGGCTTTTTGTTTCTCACACACCGGCTCAAAGAGACGGTTAGTGCCATTCAGACGCCCACAGGAAGGAAAACTACTCCAATTAGATCCATTTAATAGCTTCATCATTTCTCCTTAGACTGGAATGAGATTTCATTGAGACGGGAGAAATTAAACCTTATAGTAATGCATCTCCTTTACACAGACTAAAACCATAAACTAGACTAACTAAAATCCATAACCAGAGATACATGATATTATCAGAATATGAAAATCCCTATAATGCCCCCGGGGTGCTTTTAAGTTCCCAGTCAGTTATAAAATCCCATTAGAACATTCAAAACACACAGTTTTTTAAACGTTGTATTAACGTTATTGTTCGGTTTTTAGAACGTTCCTTTAACTCAATGGTAACATTGCTAATGATAAGGTTTAGAACATTTATCCATTACAGATAACATTAAAGAAAAGTTTTGATAAATTCATTCAGTAATGAAATTCTGTCTCTAACATTGTCCCACAAAAACATTACAATAATGAAGATTAGTGAATATGTTTTATAATAATAAATTATTTTCTTTAGTGTCAATGAATTTTTTTTTTAAGTAATAGAATAGTTACATGGTCCCTGGTAATTAGTTACATTTGCAAGAAGTAACTAGTAACTATAACTAATTCTAGTCTCGCAGCTAAACGCAGATTTCTCTTCTGATTCAGGCCACATTTTCACTGCAGGATGTGTTTTTATGGATGCATATTTTATCCAAGTTCGGCTCAAATGTGATGAATTACAGTGCTGTAGATCGTGTCAGCTGTCATCAGTTCACATCCAGTCAGTCTAGTCTCTCTCTCACAGACGCTGGGGAATAAAGGTATTGTGGAGGCTGATCCCAGCATGCAAGCCTCGACACCGGCGCATCAGTCGCGCATTGACTGGCAAACAGTCACTTTAAGAGCTCCAGAGAAGAATTGATCTATTTATCCCGGCCAAAACCCCCAGAGGAGCCGGCAAAGCAGCCCGGGCTACTCATGTGTAACAAATTGCATCCAGCAGCAGCTCCACAGTGAGCTTCGGAGAGAAGAGCACGAATCCCCACAGGACTCGACGAATCAAATCAGCATTCAGCCAGAAGTGAAAGTGACCACAGTCACCTAAATCAAGCATCTTTACGCCACTGACTCACGCCGTAACAGCTTGAGACCACTTCTCTAAAAGTTTCAAGACGAGTAAACTAGCACACCGATAAATCAAGACAGAAGCATTCGTACTAGAAACATTATTAGTGGATACAGAAAAAGAGTCGTCAGCAATCAGAAGGCCGCCAAACTGATTAATCACAACTAATACAAGTATGTTATGTTTATATTAGTGCTGTGATAAATCGTGATTAATAACATAATATATATATATGTGTGGGTGTAGACATAAATACATGCATGTATATTCAAGAAAAATTAAATTAGAGATTACTTTTATTTATACATAACATAAATTATATGCATGTTAATACATGTAAAAAATTCAAATATATACTGTTTATTTGTGCATTTAAACATTTATATATACAATAAATAAATATACACACATTATATAAACAAATACTTTTATTTTTGATGCAATTAATTGCCTAGCACTAGTTTATATATTAAAAAAATATATAAATATAGTACACAAACATATAAAATATAAGAATAAGATAAATAGATAAATGTATATGCATGTAAATATCTAAAATATTTCCTGAAATAAGAAAATAAAAATGTGTAAAAAATGTAAAATGTATAAAAAAAGTGCTAAAATGATTAAAACTTTAATAAAAATAAAGCTTAATAAAAAACTAAAACTACTATAAAATTGTTCTATAAAATGTTTAATAAAATGTAAAAAATTAATCTAAAAATCTATATATTTAAAAAAAATATATAATGTATACACATATTAACACTGTATACAATATTTAAAATATAAAACTGCCTTACTACTATAACTTTTTCTAATTCTTTTCTATTAACTCAGTCTACTTGAAGAGTACAACCTCTTTCTACCCCATAGTTGTTGTGAAGCATGTAACACAACATCATACAAGCAAAAAGTCTGCACAACTTCCACACTTCACTTCAGTTGCTGCACAAAACAATGTTAAGCTGACAAATGCTCGCCTGCGCAAACACACCGCTCCAGTTCAGCTGGAGAACGTGCTTCAAATCAGCTGATCTGAGGATGAAGCGATGCCGACAAACTAACGCCGCACTTTCCATTAAAAAAAATAACAATGCAATGTAATGAGTTATTAAAAGTAATGTTCCCAAGCGAAGAGTTTCAGGCATCTGGGTAAGGATGGATCAGTTGTGTTGATTGGTGCAGCAGTGTTGACTTTCCTCAGGGTTTCTAGTCATTTTTGGAGAAGCAGCGTGAGTTTTGAAGCGGTTACACAGTTTTACTGATGACTGTGAGCGACGTTTACGGCTCTAGAACTGACTGAACGTACATTACAAAACCCAGCAGCTCGCCTCAGACCTCCTGGACTGCCGTGTCAATCACAGACTCAAAAACACTGAATAATTATCATCTAAAAGAGACAACAGCACTTATTTTAACACAAATTATTAACAGCAGCTCATGTGATCAGTGCTAGTTGTGACCACTTTAACATGCCCCAACAAATATTTAAAAAGTGGTAAAAAAAAACAATTTGACTGAACTATTTCAACTGAAATTCATATGTTTAAGATAAGGTTTTAAATGTACGGAAACTATGATCAGAACTGACAAAAGCTCAGAATTAGAACAACTAATTACTAAAGTACTAAAATGGCTAAAAATATAAAAGAAGCCATGTACAC
>JAUCNO010001912.1:256155-267561 GCA_032353835.1 Enteromius viviparus
CCCAGCCAGAGCCCTGACTTAAACCCAATTGAGCATCTCTGGAGAGACCTAAAAATGGCTGTCCACCAACGTTTACCGTCTAACCTGACAGAACTGGAGAGGATCTGCAAGGAGGAATGGAAGACGATCCCCAAATCCAGGAGTGAAAAACTTGTTGCATCTTTCCCAAAAAGACTCATGGCTGTATTCGATCAAAAGGGTGCTTCTTCTAAATACTGAGGAAAGGGTCTGAATACTTAGGATCATGCGATATTTCAGTTTTTATTTTTTTATTTTTTTAATAAATCTGCAAAAATTCTGTGTTTTTCGGTCAATATGTGGTGCTGTGTGTACATCAATGAGTAAATTAAAGGATTTTAGCAAATGGCTGCAATATAACAAAGAGTGAAAAATTTAAGGGGTCTGAATACTTTCGTACCCACTGTATACACACACACATAAAAAGGCCCCTGATCCAGCTGACTTTTGTGGCCCATCCTTAGTGTCACATTCACATCATGTAGTACAGCAATCTGTTGAAGCAGTAATATTACTAAATGATTAACATTTGAGATCATTATCGGATACAAAGAACTTCATAAGGATGTATGTCGTCGAGGTCAACATGAAGAATTACTTTTCAAATTAGAAATGTGCATGACTTTCAGAATGACATGCAGAGATTTGCTGGTCGATCTATAATAACTTCACGCCCCGGCTGATAATGAAATTATTCATGTTTTAGAAGGATTTCTCAAATCCAGATTGGCCTGAAATCCAATTATGCGTTTGCTCAGCGGAGAACATTTTTCATGAGGAAAAAAGGCACTGAGAAGTTAATAATGAACTACCAACTGTTCTGTTAAACAGTACAAAATTATGCCAGTATAGGCAATATGTTGTCTGACATTAGACCTACAAAGTGGAAACCAAGGTCAAAGCCTTTAGGATACAAAATATGCAGTCTCTCCGACTCCTCCGTGGAAGATTTTACAGCAGATCAATGATCCCAGAGGCCTCATATCGCAGGAGAGCTAACAGAAGCTTTATTATTTTTAATAGCGTTAGTCTATAGTCTGTTCAGCATGCTTTCTGTTTTGGGATTTGGCTAAAACTATCTTTCGCCGAAGGCATGCCGTTTATTGCTAATATTACTATAATTCAGGCAATTATGCTGAAATATTGTTTCCTGATGGGAAAAGTCAGCAGTGCTGCATTACAGCATTTTGCCATTTATGTTTCTCATGCAGAAAGCTGTAATCGTTTGAGGCCTCTATATGTTGTTACTGTACTTAACAAAATAGTCTTCAGTGGCTACATCTGTTTAACTCAAAGAGGAAATAAGAGACGATCACCTCTTCACAACAGTCTGAATGCATGTCACTTCAAAAACAGCCCTTGTTTTGGTTTCATCTCATGCATTTTGACTGACAGGCTCTAGACACGCGGCTCTCCTTGAGTGCCCATTCTCCACACGTAATTACCCATAATCACTTGTACATCCTGAGGAGGATTTGCTCCACTGAAAGTCTTCGAGAGCCAGGGACGAATGCAGGCCTCTCTCCTCTTTAAGTGGCAAAATCAGAGAGAGAAAAAAAAAAAATCAATGTGGTCAACAGCTCGATGGGTCAGAGACCGATAGACCTTCATCTGAGCATGCCCATCATACATTGCTACACTTTCCCTTTTCTTTTGCAAGACCTTAATCTACGATTATTCCTCCAGCGCTCTCTCTTTACATTCACTGTCCTTTTAAAGCATTTAGTTGGCATGTAACTCCACACTTTATTACCACTGCCCAGAAATTTCATATTCAGCATTGGAATTCAAACGGATACAGTGGCACGCTGCTCGCTGAATGCATGTTTTCTTATATTCATGAAATATGAATGATTTTGTGTGTAGCCTGTAAATGAAGCCCATCAATCCATAAGATCAATGTTACGCTGACATATAGTTCATGACCATGATTGAAAAATATATCCATTTCATTGAATGATCAATCACGTTGCCCAACAATAAAGATTTTTTTCTTGGCCTGACAATATTTTTAAAAAATTAATAAAAAATACATTTCGTATATATCCAGGAAATTCAATGGCTATAAATGTAAATGTAGTTATTTATTAACGTGTTGACTTCATGCAAGCATCAAGGCTATTCTCATGGAGCTCTCTGAATAAATTATCCAAGGTATACAATTACAATAAAAGGTTACTAAAGATGGACACTGGTCTATAATGTAAACACATGTGGTTATTAATGAATTCATACACTGTAAAGGATTTGCTGTAATTATGCAGCTGGATGTCAGTAACTATGTAAATTTATTAGGGATGTGACAGGATCTCGTGGCATGATGCGAGTTCGTTTTTAAATGGTCGCTTTATCGCTTCCAGTGAGCCCTACTGATGACGGAAATGGCGTAAGGTATGTAAAAAATCTGTGCTGCAATTCAACAAAACCTATTTCAGCCAAAATGTATTTAAAATCATCCAACAACTGCATCAACAAGACCATGTGCAACAGATAAAGAGAAATATGACTTAACTACTCGAGAAAAAGTTTGGCTTAATAAACATATCAGAGATGAGAGAATCCAGACAAATGAGGAACAAGGTGATCATTCAAGAACGTCTGTGCAAAGACTGTAAAGATCCAGATGAGAGAATATTTACAAGACATTCATGAGAAGGAAGAAATTAATTCTTAACACCCACTTCACTCCTGTTACACAGCCCAAGACAAAACTCACATTCACGAAGCTAAATCTAAAATATACTGCAAAACTAATTAGCAAGTAAATATTACATTTCAGCAAAGCACTAAAGATATATTTATCTTGTTGTCTGGTCAAATTATTTTAGCACAAAATCAAAGCAGATGAACGAGACCGCTAATGAGTTAACACCAGAAAAAAACCTACAGCACTGTGTGCATATTAATTATACATATTTTCATTTAATGTCAGAAAAAGTCTGAAAGATACAAATATAGTCAATACAGATGATATGTAGATGTATACACAATCTCTATTTTAAAGTCATTTTAAAATGTGCTGTAATGGCACTACAGCTTTAACACACTTGGTTAAACAGCTCAGAATCAACTAGAAGACATAATGATCCATTTCCATGAGATTACATACAAGGATGCAGTTTAATGCTGCGTTTTGTAACTATAATAAAACACCTGCTTCAGTTTCATTTGTAAATAATGATTTTCTATTAAATCCTAACGCCTGCTCCAAACTTTAGATTTAGCACATAACAGTGCATGCATAACAGTTATTTATCTGGAAAGTAAAAGCATGTAACTCATTTATAGGTCCATTGAACAAAACATGAAACACTCCACACTCTCATTTCAGTGTGATTTCTCATGGGGCGTCCACTGGAGGGCGATGTCGCTGGCGACTACAGGCTTTTAATGGCAGCACAGCTTGCAGTGTGAACACTGAATTATGCAGACTAAAGACCTCTGTACTACTTTTAAGGGTCGCCTTATGGAGTAAAGCCCCGAGGGCAGTTCTTCTGCATGCTTACCGCCTTGGGTAAATGTAAAAACCCATAAAACTGAAGTGTGCAAATTTTTTTTTATGCTAAAATACTTTGTTCTGTCCCAGTTTGCAAACAGCTGACACCCAACGGTAATCCAGTCTGTCGATTAAGAAAACAAGACTCAATTCCTTCACTTTAAACCGTCGCTTTCAGCCAAAATACAACTTATAACCCATAAACACACCTCTTCCAGTGGGAAACTCCATGTCTTCGGTTTCTTTAGAAAAGTGTTTGATCTGTGCATATTTCTCTCCTGATTCAGATGAGATGACTTTTTCATTAAAGAAAGGGTTATTATGGATTATGGATTTGTATTTTAGCCAGAAGCAAGGGTTTGAAGTTACAAAACGTCTTAATTGTAACGCAGTTTCTTACTAACACACAGCTTTTATCATCTCCAGATGACTGACTGGAGTGGTGTGGCTCACTTGTGATGTTTTTTTCTGACGGCACCCATTCACTGCAGAGCATCCATTGCTGAGACACTATGCAATGCTATATTTTTCCAAATGCACTCCAATGAAAAAACTCTTGGATGGC
The DNA here is from genome assembly GCA_032353835.1 of Enteromius viviparus. Lineage (NCBI taxonomy): Eukaryota > Metazoa > Chordata > Actinopteri > Cypriniformes > Cyprinidae > Enteromius > Enteromius viviparus. Next base: position 260,235 of record JAUCNO010001912.1, read on the forward strand.
CTGAAGATGAGTAACATCCTGCAAATTTTCATTTTTGGGTTTACTATTCCCTTAAGAACATATGACCCACAAACAGCAACCATCCATCACTGTAATAGAGAACAAAAACTCAAACATATTAGTTTGAAATCAATAAAGGAATTATAGCTCTACATTTGACCTAATGGCATTTCCCAGCCAGGAAGTCCAGATCCAAATAATGACAAATGGTTACACGATGGAGGAACAGGAATAGGTTACTTAAATGAAAGATCTTCCCCACAGTTCACTTTTTATTCTTTAATATCAAACCAATAGTGAAGTTTCTTTCATGCTATCGTCAGCAGTCTTACGAACGCCCTCTGCAGTATTTCCCATGGTGCATTTGAAAACCAAATGTGGCATCCCTGGAAAAGAGCTGCTGTAATCTGAAGTGCATTACTGAAACGGTGACGGGAACATGGCGAGTGACAGCCACCCTGCATATTTGATGCTGTATCTCTCTCTCTCTCTCTCTGTTGGCCCACTTTTTATTCCGCGCTTTTAAATGTACTTAACCTAAGAATTTCACTTAGTCGTGCATTTCACACGATGACAAAGAATGCATGCATTTCATATGCATTCTATTTATACGCTCTCAAATGAAGCTGAATAATAAAGGAAGAATATGCATTGAAAAAAGAGGATACATGATTCCAAATCAAGACTATAAATCTGTTTTCGGTTTGTCAGGTAGTAGGTAATGAGTTGCTGGGTTTTTTGAATAATTGAAAATGAACAAAGCAAAATAAAAAGTCATATTGCGTTTCCTTTGCTGGTTTTTAATAACTGGGTTTCGCAAGTTCAATCTTCCTCATAGCCGAATATGAAAAATGCAAAACAGAGCATGCTGCTTTCTCTAAGCCCAAAAAAGCAGAAGGATTTTTTTTCTCATATCGCCTTGTCAGGTTTTGGTACAGCAATAAGACATTTTGCTCCTCCGGAAATAAACAGACATCAACCTAAACAGTCTGAACATGTACACTGGTTGCAAAAAGTATTTAGAAACTTGAGCTGAACTTAAAATACGCATTTCATTCCACAACAAAAAACATGCACTGAAATATGCTATATCACTTATCCCAAGCCAATCCTTACAGTACTGTGGATATTTTTGAGTATAAAAGGGAACTTCGTGTAAATCCATTAGATAAGTTTTAGACCCTGTCCCAATATTCACACTACGCCCTAAGATCTTCCTCGAAGTGGACACTTTTTGAAAGTGCACTTAGCGGAGTGCGCAAGGGCCCGGATCTGTGAAGAGCAGAATTAGGAAAGTTTTGCACACGTCACTATCTACGTCACTTCTGTTGTGATCAGGACAAACATGCCGCTGGCTACAGAAAGTGAAATCTTTGTATCATCATTTATTATGTTATTATCGCTCATATTCGAATTAAAAAAAAACTATTTTTACCTACACTTAAAAATACATTTCTTCTCCATTTGTTTATCTTGCCGACCAGCTTCTTTTTTCTTCTGAGTTTTCCCGGCGTCCAACCATAGCAACTGTTTTGCTCCCTCATTGGTTAGCTGTTCGACATGTCACAACACTACAAGGATTCTGGGTAATAGCCTATAGCAGTGGTTTTCAACCTGTGGGCCGGGGCCCCCTAGTGGGCCGCGACGGTATTGCAAATATTAACGGTATATTAAAATAAAATTGTATTATTGTTAATATTTAAAAAAAATGTCTAGTTTGCTGATCCGTTATGTATATTTTCTGTTTATTCAATACATTACCAGTTTATTCAATAAAGACAATTAACAGCCTTGCTTCCGAGTACTTGAGTTAAAAAAGGTTGGGAACCACTGGCCTATAGCAAAGTGAGCTCTGATGCGCACTTGCGAAAGGGGTGCATTAATTGCGCTGATGATCACCCCTATAGAGAAAACCATTAGAGGGTCGGGACACCCTACGGTCTTGCACCCCTTAGCGAGAATGCGTATTGAGGGGCACAAGGGCGGAAGATATTGGGACAGGGCCTTACTAGAGAAAAATCAAGAGGAAACGCTTCAGAGAAGATAAATCAGAAACATACGACTTAATGTACGTTTTGATGTAACTCACATCCGACAAGGCTTGTTCTCTTCTCATACTCTCAGATGTGAATCAAGGGCTTTTCTGGCTCCCGTTCACAAGGATGTCAAAGATCTGTGGTCATTACTGCTCAGTCCGCAAGTCCCTCTTACAATGGAAGAGAGAGTTCAAAACGGTGTAAGACTACAACCTCCTCCTGAGAACTCATTTTAGAGGTCCTACCACACGTTTCTTTGTTTCTCTGTGATTCTGTACTTTTTTATCAAGCATTAATGACTTGGTCTGGATATGCAAAAACATGTATAACCTGAGGCAAGATGTTTTTTCTTGCTTCAACTGAGATTTAAATGATTTCCCAAATATAACTTGTGTGCATCCTAAGGCAACTTTAGCATGTAACTCATCTTGAAATGTTTAAATGATTTATCAAATCATGTGTCTTGTTAAGGAAAGGTAAGTTATCAGACTAATTCTTTCTCAACTGGCATATGATAAAAACCAGCACAAAAACCCAAGCCTAGAAGCAAATCTGGGTTTTATAAAATATTCAAAAAGTAGTTTGAAAGAGTTTAACAGACCGCATTTAAACAGTTTCTAGTGCGCATGCGTCAATACTATTTAACAGAACCCAGTATGATAGCCATAAACACATTCATCATTACAATGACAACTATAAATATTGTAGATGAAATTCATGAATGATTCCTAAGAAATATACAAATAAAGATAGGCAACGATAACAAAACAGAACCTCAAATATGACTGTATATTATTTTATATGAACAGTCGGCCGAAGTGCGGTCACGTGACCTGCAATCGCGCGGGTTTTCCGCGTGTTATGATTATGAATTCACATAACCGTTCCAGGATCGTTTGTCAGCTACTTACAAAACCATTTTTACCCTGACAGATTCACCCCAATTCACACATTCAAGGAGGCAATTCCAACAACCATTATGAGCTTTAGTCTAAATGGGTTCAACACAGGGTCTCCCAACAAACATACACATCAAGAAGTCTCTCAAATGACTGGAGAAACGCCTCAAAAAGAAATGGAAAACATTGATGCTTATGAAAAACATATACCTGACATTTCCTAGTTTGGGTGGGCGATATCTTTTAGATGACAAACGGCCGTTTTGGCGAGTAGGTAACGTTAATCCGGGTAACAAGTGCACGGCTTCTGCATAGCCTACTAATCAGCCTTTTGATGTACTTATGCCTCATTGGTCAGCGTGAAACAACCCTCATTCCTCATTGGCTGTATCCGCCATGTATAATTAAAGATACACCTTTTTCTTCATGTAAAAATTAGCGCGGTAATTTGTAAACGAGTCTTGTTTCCGCTCTTATTTTTAGCCAAATCTGCCGTTTAATAGTGTAAATTGTCTTAGCATATTATTTGAGTATATTCTCTTAATTATGATCCAACTAGTTTGTAATGCAAACAATTTTTTGTTGAACGTTGTTATTTATCTCGTTATTTCCGGCTAATAAACCGGAAGTCTCGCCCATAGGCTTGCTGCCGCGTTTAGGAATAGGTGCATAAAGAAGTTTTATTCAAACTTTCAGCGTCTTCACATTTGTTCAGTTCTCAGAAAGTAACTTATAAAATGCTAAACCATAATGATTTAACAAGAAATGCATTCTTGTAAGATGCCTTGTGTTTATTCTCATTATATTTTCATGTAGGTGCAAATAGTGATCATTCAGTCACGCTTCACAGTTTGCTTTCTTGAAACCTCTCGAAAACCCTTCAAGTACCCATAAGCTGTTACAAACAATAATTCTGCGCTTTAAATTATGATTATCTTGGGTAGAAGTGCATTAGCATCGTGAAGCATATGGCACTGCTGAAATTAATAACATGCAGATGAAGTCATTATAAGTTATAGGTGGATTAAGAGGTCTAATGATGACAAAGTTTGGGTGTAGACAATGAGTAGCATGAAATTTTGTGCTGAAGGATAAAGTGAAGGATAATTTTGCGAATCGGCAGCGAGAGGAGAGTTGATGGATGTGAGCCACCTCAGCCCACTATATCTCACTGCTGCTTCTGTTCAAGAACCGTGGGACACCTCGAGTGCTGACAGTAACCAGCCCAAATTGGCTGCCGAACACAGCTTGGGTTCCACCATAAGTGAGGGGGGTCTCAGAAATGGCTATATATCTGGGTTGGGGGTCGACAGGTCTTGTACACTGGAGACAAGCGGTTCAAATGTGGCTGCATCATTACCGATGATCCCATACACCCGGCGCAGGAACCTGCTAGCATGAAAACAGAGCAAGGCCAGCTTGATGAGAACCTGCTGTGAAATCTGATGCAAGGACTAGATGATTGTTTGGCCGGGGGTTATTGTCGTTAACAAATCTAAAACAATAATTGTTTGAAATAAATGCTGGAGAAACAGTATTTTAATATAATATAAAACAGCTAAACCTAATATTGACTCATTTATATCCTGTCTAATCACAGTTTCATGCAGTTAATGCATTGAATTGCATTCTCTGATCAACTGATGACCGCTAGCATTATGAAAATGAGTAAAAATGATTGGTGCACAGAAGCTTTAGCTTTAACAAACACACCTGCCAGAGCTTTAAAAGGCGTATTATGTTAAATCTCTGCAAGGATTAGACTTCAACTCTATTCCTCAGAGATAAATAAAGGATTGTGGAGCTGCATATTGGGGTATTATAATGTTTTTGAGGATATTTGTTTTCTTTAGAGTCCTGTGACAGTACTGCAAATACTACAAAATCTCACTGCTTATCATTTGTTTCGAATAAATGCTTTTTAATATATTTCATAATGTGTTCTTTTTGAATATAGGAGGCTAGACAGCATGATTAATTTTTCCTAAATGTCAAAAAAGGGCATTCTGGATGATTGGTAATTATAAACAATTAGTAAAATATGATTATGATATTAATATGATAATAATTTAAATATAAATGGGATTTTAATATATATATATATTAAAAAGTTTCATCAAAGTTCATTGATGTAGTTGTGGGAATCACATTTTAATAATAATAATTATTATTATAATTATATACACTATTACCTATTAAATTGAAAAATAGGTATACATAATTGTAATTTTTTTAAATTACATTTTATTTTGTTTGTAAAAATCATATTGTTACAACTAATTAAATTATTACTAACAAAAAAGTTATCAAATATCAAACTTGTTATTTTATTTATTATTATATTAATTTTATTTGATTTAAATATTATTGCAAAAAAAGACGCTTATACCTACTTGTAACTGTACACTGAATTGTATAAAATTGTTGCAATTGAGAACATGAAAATCCTGTTACTTTTGACTTTACCAAGAGTGAGACCCTTTTTAAAACTTTTTACTTTTAGGTTTGCCAAAAATACACTTTTGCATTTGTTTGTTTTTTAAGTTAAAGCCTATAATTGGCCTTTTAATGGCATATTCTAATCGTGACAATATGCTTTAATGTAAAAGTTGAATTGTATGCAACAAGTTAAAAAAGTTTAAGTTTGTAAAGTAAATGTGAGAAACAATAACTAGAATAAAGTGCGCACTGGCCCCGCTCTTTTCAATTTGTAAACTTCTTTCAACCACAATATGTCATTGTTTTGTGAGAGTTCTGTTTCTGTGTGAACAGCTCGGGAGGCAAGTTGCAAACAATCTGAAAATCAGTTGGCTTCTGGAGCGAATGGGATAACAATACAACTCCTCTGCATTACCTGTTTAAACGGCCCTATGGGACGAGCACAGAGATGCAGCTGAAGTGGGAGCGGTTTGATGATGTATTGTGTTTGTTTCAGCGTGTGTGTGGTGGAGAGAAAGAGAGAGGACTCTCCGCAGAAGGCATGTCTCTTTGCAGGAAAATTAAGTGTCTGTGCAGCGCCTGAGACATCCACACTACCCACCCTCCATAATTTGGTGTCAAGCCCTCCGCTCATTAATTTTACTGCAGCGTTTCCAGAAGGCCTCTGGAGCGATCCGTGTGGGGTAGACAGTCCTGCTCCTGCCATAACAACCGCAGTCATGCCAGGCAAATACGTGCTAGAAAATACAGCCAGATGTCGGCAAACACACAGGGTCGCCTGCAAATATGTATCTGATGGCTATTTTCCATAGAAAGATAGATAGATGTAATTGTAGAATAAATCCCAATTCATTGAATTATTGGTGTTTAATTTCTATAAATACTACAGAAATAACTCTGGGTAGCAAGTTTGTTGAATAACTACTTCATGACTTTCAAAAGAGCAGATATTAGGCTTTAATTGGCCTTCAGAACAGAAACTGCAGTAAAGCAGGGTGGGTCACATTAAGCTTTGACCTTTAATTTTACGTGTTTCATTTTAGTTTTAACTACAAAATGGCACAGCCTGCAACACACAGAACTAAAACTGCACCCAGTGCCTTGGATTCTGGCCGTGATTTAGAGAAGCACATTCAGAGAGAATTTTAGCGTGTTTCTGAAAGGGCAGAGACGGGACGTTTGTGACAGATGGTGAACCGAAGAGAGACAGCTTTGCTCAAGCTTGTGCAAAACAAAAAATGATACCAGACGATTGTCAGCACATTATGCGCATTATTTAATTTGTGCGGCGTAAACAATAGCCAGTGAAATGCCTTCTGCTCATTACTTAATGACTGTATCCATATCTGTGCTGCACTTCTGAAAGATGATTTGTGTTTGTCAGAGATAGTTTCATATTCAGGTATCAAGTCAACTTAGTATTGTCTTAAAGTTATTTCCTGCTTTCATGTTTTTTTTAGTTGTGTTAACTGGAAAAATATCAGAACACACCATTAGCTAATTAAAGAAGATTGTGAAGGTGTAATTTGCAGGTCAGAATTCCAGCTACAAAATGAATTAGCTCTAGGTAAAATGCTCATCAGTAAGGGCTGATGCTTGTGATTTTCACTGCCAGTAGGTGGCAGTATGGGATGCCCTGAGCTGTGAGAGCATATGTGGCTTATAATACATTTAACAGCCAGAATCATTGCCATTTATACTCATCTATACTTGATCTACAGTATTATGATATTTACATTGAGTAAAAAACAGCATGGCATATGCTAAACAACATCATTAACTCATGGAGGTCTGGATTTGGAGTCTCACTCAGAATTGAAGTAGAAATACACTACAGGCTGATCCAACTTTGATGCAATGTCCTTAAAATAAGTCAAAATGAGTCTCAGTAGTGTGTGTGTCCTCCACGTGCCTGTATGACCTCCCTACAACACCTGGGCATGCTCCTCATGA
>JAUCNO010001912.1:277008-302794 GCA_032353835.1 Enteromius viviparus
TTACAGATAACCCAGGATTCCGTTTACCCGGGGTTTACGATAACCCTGGGTTAACAATTTCAAGTGTGAAAAGCCCTCATATTGCACAATATAAATGACTTGATAGTCTTTTTCCTAAATTTAGATTTTATGTCTCACAATAACTTTTTTTCTGCCACAGAATACAAAATAATTCAAGGTAATTGCAACCTTATCTCACAATTCTGGCTTTTTTTATCTGATAATTCAGTTCAAATGAGTTATTAACCAAGCACCGAATAACAGAAACTTGCAATTTCTATTTAATTTGTTTGTCACATATTGACGTTTTTCTCACAATTGCAAGAAAAAAGTGTGAATTTGAGGAAAAAGTGAGGAAAAAATAAAAAAGTCGCAATTACTCTTTTATTTTTTATCTCATGGCAGAAACAGGCTTTCATATTATTCCTGGAATGCGTTGTTGGGAACTTTATTTCAGCTCAGATGGAAGGCATCAAACAGGAAGCAGTATTCAGCAAATGCAGCCATATTTAAAATCAAATAAACCTAAGTTAAGTAAACATAATTGCACCTGTTACCTCCGTATGTCATTAAAACGTCCCTGTAAACATGCTGAAAAATCTAATGGGCCTGCACTGGCATTATCCAGAGGCTTGTTAATTATGGGAACGCAACACAAAAATATGTAAATTAATTATGAGCCAGCAGGGGGCTCATATGAGTCAGCGAGATCGCTCCATCACATGCTCTTCACCCTGAGAGCTGCAGCAGAATGAAAGCGCCGGTGTCTCATTTCCTCGTCACGCAGCAATCGGCTTTTATAGAACATGCTTTGGCCGGGGATCAAATACCATGTAAGATGATGATGAAGTTACATGGGTCTAATGGCCATTGACATTTTGGTTTTATATTATTGATGTGCTTTGAGTTTACTGCTGCTTGTGCAGGAAGATAGCTTCAATCCTGTCATTCACTTTGCTCTGGTGAAAGTCTAATTGGTGCTACAATGAACAAAATGAGGATCAGAAGAGTGATTCTTCAAAATCACGCATCCTGCTGAGGAGAGATGTGCTTTTCACAGCAGAAAAATTACTACATGAGTAATAATAAAAAAAGATTAAAACTGTAAAAACACTTCTGAAAAACTAGGGTTTTTCTCAGAGCCGTTGAGAATCAGAGCTGTGACACTTATTGATTTCGCCGCCGCGCGGTCACGTGGTTCATGGAGCTCTCAATAGTTCCGAAGTCTCTTTAAGACAAGTCATGTCACTCTGAGGCCATCTTTCAAATGCCTCTTGGGCATCAAAGTGCAGCTCTTATCTCTTTGAATGGGTAACATCAAATTCTCCAAAACTGTTCATTAAGCTTACGATTAAATGTTAAGTTTTATTCAGAAGGCGGGGCTTCCTGTGATTGATCCGTCATGTTGAGCATTGCATTTTCCCCTATGAGTGACATGTCTTGGGTATTCTATAGTCTTTGATAGTTCCAAACAATTCCGAACTGTCAATACATTTGAATGGGTTCAAGTAGGATAGACAGCAGTTTCAATATATTTGCAGCAATTTCTCGTGATTTTTAATGTGTATAAAATTTAAGTTTTGGCCTTTTGCAATCTATATTAATATATTAACATTGTAGAAACACTTAAAATGCAGTAATATATTTAAAACATTAATGTTTGAATATCAAATTCAATTAACTCTGTGTTAACGATGCATAGATTATATGGGAACGCAGATGAGGAGGGATTATGAACTGCAATTGTAAGACAGTTGCTAGAACACTGCTATACAGTTGTGTCCTGGGAAGTTGCTAGTGTGTTCTAGATGGTTTTAAGGTGGATGCTAGGGCGTTGCTATGCAGTTATTAGAGTGTGCTGGGCAATTGCTAGATGGTTACTGGGCAGAGTTAGGCTTAGATGGCTGCTATGGTGTTCTGGTTGCTACTTCTTCATTAAACTAGTATGTTTGTTTTGTGTCATATTCATCATTTTCACCTGCCGGTACATAAACCAGACAGGAAACCTCCCACAGACAGATATTAAAGGAGGAACCGTCATGTTGTGCACAGGCAAGCATCACTTACAATTTCCTAGCAATTGCATTTGAATAGTCGTCTAATTTAAAAGACAAGTGAGCAGTACAAGCAGGCACATTTAATCTGGATTTGTCCCCTCTGATGGGCGTCTTGCTGCCCACCTCTGGTGCTCTAATTACCTCACACATTCCCCCGGCAGCAACATGACAGACTGCCAGCCGTACCAGACAGAAATGCACCTGTGAGCAGAAAGAATAAATCACCTTTTGACTCCTCCTGCGTCTGTAACAAAAGCGCAGCTCCACGGTCGACCTGCAGACAGCAGCACAGAGACTCGTGACCTCGGCTGCTCATTAGTGCACACAATTTAATCCTTCTTCATGTGAATGAATTATCTGATTAAACCTCTTCAGCCCATTAGCAAACACAAAACGCAAAATGCATGCATTTATGAACTCTGCTTTGCACTGAATCAAGCAAATGGAATCCAAATTTAATTGCATATATAAAAAAAACTAGATTTTGTGGTGATTACTTGTTTACAACTTGCTGCTTTGTTAGAGTGTTTTAGAGGTTGACAGCACTTTGATATATGGTTGCTAAGCTGCTGCTAGGGTAGTTCTGGGTAGAGTTTTATTCTTATCATCCAAGTTTTTTTAGTATTAGTTAGTTATATGTTATATTTAATTTTTTGAGCTAGCTTTTAAATGTTATATTTTTATTTTTAGAAGAATATTATCAGAACTAAAGCTCACAAGTTACTGTGATTTTTGGGGGGCCGTGGCGGTAAAATTAATGGTTTACAGTGTTTTACCACATTTGGACTGTTTGTTTTATATATAGGAAGAAATGTTTAAATTAAGTGAAAAACTCTATAGTACTAAAATTGTAAATTAAAATACAGTAATACTACTGTAAAGATTTGATCAAATTTACAGCAACCTTTTACAGTAATATTTCTTCTATCTTTATTTCTATTACAATTTAATATTTTTAATTTTAGTAAATATTTTAATAGCAACACTGATAGTGCTGTGCTTTTACGATTTATATTCTTTGTTTATTTTAAATATTTCTATTTAACCTTTATTTCAGTTTTAGTACTTCAGAAACTGTCCAAGACATTTTAAAAGTAAAACACAAATGATGATGCTCTTTTGACTTTTTTTTATTCTTTTTTTTAAACATTCCCTTTACTTCAACAATATTCAACTTATTTATTTCAAATATATTTATTGCATATTTAAGTTTGTTTCAATTGCCAAGGCAACATTCCTAATTTAGTTTTTTAAAGCATTTTTTATTATTATTCTAGCTTTATTTTAATGGCTTTTAAAAGATTTATTTTTAGCTAATTTCATAAAAAGGTCATGGGTCTCTTGCTCATGTGTCAGAGGTGCCCGTCATGCAGCATCTATAATGTCAAGCACAACACGAAAAGCATTCAGTCTGACCTTTAGCCTTTCAGGTTTAGCCAGCGTCACACACATCAACTTTTTTTAGCAACTGGTCGACGTCTGCATTAAAGATTATTGCTCTTTAGATAGACAGAGAGGCTGCTCTGCTGAAAAACTATTCCCAGCAACAATTAGAGGAAATGCTGGCATGAATGTCAAAAAACGTTAATGGCACTACAAGAAAAGCTCTCCCAGCGGTGATGCATTGTGCCTGGAAATGAAAAATGCATCAACCTGAGCCATGTAATTTGCATGTAATTTCTTTTTAAAAAGGATGATTTTTCCCACCAGACTAAATTAACTGGGTTTTTTTTTTATCATTATTGTGCAAAAGGCAGACATACATTAAATGTGAAATGTAAAACAGGACAGGTCCATTACTGAAGCTTGCCTTTAGATAATAGTATGCTTTTTCTGTTTAAAAACTAAAATTTTTGACTTTAAAATTAAGTTTACGAAGAGAGAGAGAGAGAGAGAGAAACCAGGGCACAAGTGTATGTGACATTTCTGGTTGTGTAGTTGAATAGAAACAGCAAACTAAAACGTTTGAAAGTTCTTCACCTCTCGGGCTGCAAGAGGAATCAGCTAATTAGAAACCAATAACAAAGCATATGGACAGAAATAGAGCAGGATGTGCCTGCTGTGCTTTACGCTCCTCTTTAAAGAAGCGAACCGCATCAAACACCAAAAAATCCTCAAAGAAAACTTACTCTAATTACTTTAGGTGTTCGGCGGTTATATATACCTGCTGCCGCTGCTTTGGAAATGTCAGCCTGTGGGAACAAAATCACCAGAGAATTCATTTGATTTTCATGCAAAAATATTATAAACAAATAAAAAACCCACAGCAATTGGGAATTATTCTGGAAGCACAGGTCAGACAACAACAACAAACACCAAACTACTTTAACAATATTTTGATATTTATATGAGGTTTTCAAATTAAGAGATAAAATATGCCTTTTACTGAATCTAGACAATAAAAACAATACATAAACACACAAATAAATGCAAAATAAACAAAAAAACGTGCAACGAAAAGGTACAGCAGTGCACTGGATTGTCCAAGTATTATGAATAAATTATGTAAATTTGCATTGAATGAAAAAGAGGCAGTCGGGAATATATAAATAAATATATGAGTTAATAGAACTGTGAAGGGAAAAATATATGCACTAGCAAAAGTTAATTTATGTTTCTCATGAGCTTAAAAACTTTGATTGTCCATGTGAAGCGAGCAGGAATCCGGACAAAAACAATATGCCAGAATAAATCATAAAAATAGTCAGAATAAATAATTAAGTAACTCGCATGGATGCACTACGTAATCTGATAGAAAAAAATAATAATAAATTAGCCCAAAAATATATCTGCTAAATAGATGTTGCAAAGTTAACCTTAGGTTAAATGTCAATGTGAATGCCTCTATTAAATTTTGATTTATATTGATTTCATGTTGATGTCTACATTTATATTGTATTTTTTTTACATTGTAAGTTCTGTTCACTGCTTTTTATTCATCTGTGTTCAAAATTAACAAATATTTTTTATCAACATTTGCACAGTGATTGTACTTGCTTGGATTGAAATGAAATGTTTTATTTGTTTTCCATCACTGAAGCTTGCCTTTAGATAATATTATGCTTTTATATTGCCTAAATGCAAAAAGTTTTTACATAAATGTATTTTAGAAAATATTTTTGTATAATTTAAATAGGCAGATAAAACACCATAGCCTATTGAATTTAACTGTATTATGTATAAAAGTCAACCTTCAAAACTTGAATGGAGTTTTTGTCTATTTAAAGGTTTTTTCACTGCTCTTCTGTCCCTCACAGCCTCTTTTTTTAAATTTCTATCGCAAAATAAATATGGCACTACACCATGACTAAAGTCTATAATCTATGTTTTTCAGGTGAGAGACCAAAACACTTGGTGCAATCCCGCATTATAGAGCAATCAAAGTGTTGTAGCGGCCATCGGGCGCAGATTGAGCCTCTAATCGCTTCTCTGTGATACTGAAGAGGATCGATTCGCTTCAAACCGGTTTGACTGACGGAACTAATATGAATGGACGCTCATTTGCATTAGCGGGTGACTATGGGAGGGGTTTACAGGTGTTAATGGCGTGTCATGAGGGAGTCTGAAACCCTAAAGATAAATAACAGACCTTAGAGGGTGTTCTGGTCATTTGGTTTGCGATAGTGACGCTGGGGATGTTTTGATGCTTTAGGATCAGTGCTGAGCAGATTGTTGGGTGTTTTGCTGCGAGCGGAATTATGAATCAACTATTCAGGTGAGCAAATGATTCGCGATTCGTTTTGGAATAATCGAATCGCTTGTCTTTCTCCTCAAGCCTCACATCTGATATTCTTACCTGCAGGTTATTGCTGTCTGCTGTGGCGGTCTGCCAGGCGGTTTCGACTGAATCAGGTAACCGGCGGATCTTTACGTTGTTTATGTAACGTTATTCATACGCGTTTGGCTTTTTTCTAACACGAATTCGCTGTTTTTTTCCCAGGATGCGAAGGAGCAGAATGTGGGAAAGCTGAAGTCTCTGGAAAGCCAAAACACGCGGAATCTTTGAATAAGTTTAACGAAATGAACACGCAAACGCCGCAACGTCAACACCGCAACGCCGAGGCCGTGTTACCGTTCATCGGACTGACCGGAGGTGAGATCATCATTAAAAAATGTGTTTAAGTTCCAAATAAATATTATTGAAAATAATATATATTACATTTAAAATATATCATTACGTTTTAATTACTATTTTTGTAAATAGTCAATTTATTGCAGTCAAAAACATAAGGCGTAACTTGTGTTTTCTTTTAATATAGTTCTAATCGATCCTAACAAATCAAGGCCTTAGAGTGAGCAGAAAGTCCTAAATTCATAAAATCATGGAAGTACAGCCTACTGCATGCACTGAAAAATAAATATTTAAAATAAAATAAAAATATTCGCAGTTTGTCTTTTCCAATAAAAATATCTAAACACAATTACTTTTGTTACTTGAAAACTTAATCTCAAGGACATCAGTTGAGTACTAAAACATAAAAAAATGTGTGTTATTCATTAAGTTGATTTTTCTGAACCTACTATGTTCTTATTTGAAACTTAAACAAATTTTGATCTCATAAAGATGGCATTATGCAAGTAGGCTAAATAATGTACTTTATTCATTTGCACTGAAAAATGTCAGAAATACAGAGGAAAGCATCACAATTCTAGAATGATCTGTTGCACTTTGTTTACAGGACTTACAAACACAAACCAGAGTAAGCAATGTGCATGAAGTAGAAAACTGCATTTTTTTGTATTTAGGCTGGAGTTTATTTATCTATTAATGGGAATTCCAGTGTTGTCAGGCGTAACGGCCTGCACAGTGTCTGCATAGTTCGTGTCGTGTTGGGAAACAGATGTTGGTAGCAGCTGCTTAGATTACACGTTATAAATGTTGTAGGTAGGGGCTGCTGTTTTGCGTTGGCATCCTCGTATTTAACATCTTTACTCTGCTGCTTCTCATTTCAGTTTCTAAACAAAGCCGTACCTGCTGCAAGAACGGTGGGACGTGCATTTTGGGAAGCTTCTGCGCCTGTCCAAAGTACTTCACTGGCCGCAGCTGTGAATACGACGAGCGCCTCAGGTAATGGAGTGATGTCAGGACTGAGCTGTATCGTACTGGTGTTGCTGCACAAGGGTTTGGAATGATTGTGTGTTTTAATTTTTGCAGGGATTGCGGTGTGATTCCACACGGAGAGTGGGTTCAGAAAGGATGCTCGTACTGCAGATGTGGTTATGGACTGCTGCACTGCTTCCCGCATGTGTTCAGCAAAGACTGTGGTGAGTTTATAGATGCGTGTTTGTCAACTTGCTCTGATGTTGTCATTTATGTCCAACTAAACCAGTTGAAGGATATTAAGTATTTGGCATAACGTTATCAACTTTTCTTACTGTCTTTACATAGTATTAATGTTTTTCAGTCCAAATATCTAAACATTCTTAAATCAAGATACATTTACTTGAAACCAAAATGACATAATATTAAGACTTGTCCTCAAAAACAAGGAAAATATCTGCCAGTGGGGTCAGAAAAATTAACTTGGTTTGAATAGGTAATGTATTTATTTTTCTAACCACATAGGCTTTTTTTATTTTATTTTGAGCTTAAATAAAATTTTTTGGTTCTAATTATTTTTTAATTAATTTGCTTCACCAAATAAATCTCTCTCCCTGTCTCTATTTAATATACATGTTTTGCATTAAGCATAAATTGTATTAATTTTAACACTATTAGTTATTTTTATTTTTTGCATACATTTGCTTGATTTTGACTTTTTTCATTAATCTATTTAATTGTAGTTAATTATGTAAGAATGTTCAGATATTTGGACTTATTTGATATTTGAAAAACTACAAAAATAATTAATGTGAAGTAATTATGCCTGTTTTATTGGCCATTTGCATTATATTACATGGAGAAAGGCTGATAACATGATGCCAGACACACTCTTAATATCCTGTAACTGGTTTAAGCTGGAGATAAACAACAATAGACAGAAGTTCTCACCTCCAATGCTTCTCTAATAGGCTGTGAATCACTGACTAGCGCTTGATTCAACCTGATTGCTGATGATTATTCTGGCCGTCTGCGGCGTTTCTTCAAATAACATTCCTGAATATTATTTCATGTGCATTTATCTTTCCTTCAGATGATTCCCAGGAAGTACGGTGGTACCGTTCCAGCTCCCTCAGAACATTGTCTTCTTCAATTGTCCTGTTTGTTGCCTTTATTTTACCATTGCTTTTGTAAGTTTTAGGTTTAGTACACAAATGCTCTATTAGACTACGAACAAGATGTTTATTTTCTGTGATATTTAGGGCAGCATTTATTGGTGGCACTGAAATGCGTTTTGCTTCCAGTGGAAGTGTATTTAGCTGTGTTCAAAGCAACTGTTTAGTGAAGGAACATGTACATAGGATTTATATTGAAAATATATTGTGTGTGTGTGTGTGTGTGTGTGTGTCAGTGCGCAGCCGAACCACATTAAATTGTTTCTATGTCTCTGTATGAATTTGTTATACAAGAGAATTGCACTGGCTAAAAGTGAAGCTTTTTATATCCTGCATCTGTTTTGCTTTTAAAATAAATGTGTCATCTGAACAATGCGCTTGTTTTAAAGTCAAGTTCTGGCCTCGTCTGCGCTGGAAACTTTGGTTTGCTGTGGAGAGGGAGGCTGATAATGCTCAGATAGCCCATGATTGTTGACCTTTGGGCTATTTTCTCTTATCTTATATAAACAATCGTCCAGCCAATCAATCTCAGTGACTATCTTGACCTTCTGGAGTAGCCTGGTGCTGTACTGTAACACTCTGTATGATTGAGTTTGTCTCATCTAATTAAAACTCGCATCAACAACTGAGATGACTGACTGTTTACTGACTTCAGTTAACCAATTTATCACGGGTGGCCAAAATTAGATTGCGTCCCAATAAACGAAGGCTGAGTAACCATGAGAAAGACAGAAATGAGGAATAAAACCGTTCTAAAGACCCCAATTATCTGCACAGTCACAGTTGTAAATACTATTTGTGCTTTAAGGGAATTTTACTAGCAATTTCTGAGCCTGAGAGGATCTATATCTTTATTTTGTATATAAAAAGAGCTCTCGTCCTGTTGGCTTCTCAGAAACCGACTGAATAAACAGAGATCCTCGGGACTCTTTTACACTACAATGCTGCGGTTCTCTTTGGTATTAATAGCCGGGTGGGGTTGGGCAGGCCATCCTAAGCCCTGCATCTTCTCCATTGTCAAGCGTGATAATGGCCTCATTCTGCATGGACTATCTACTCTTGCATGCAAAAGAGATGCTTACATGTCAAAGAGATGCTTATAGGGGCGTCTCGTGTGATAAAGACTAGGATATGGCCCAGCCTGCTATTCAGGATTTAGGAACAGAAACAATTTAGCTCTGTTTAACTTGTTTTGATATTGTTGGTGTGTATGAGGAGAAAGTCATAAACAATTTTATTCTAACTCTTTTATGCATTCTCAGTGGAAATTACCATTAGTGCAATCAATATTGTTTTTATTCTGTCTTACAAAAAGCAATGTGGCTATTGTTAAAAAATACAATTAAAAGTTTATCAATACTCTTAAAAAGTTTGTTGCTAGGTAAAAAAAAGGTAGCTCTTCTGCTCACCAAGGATGCATTTATTTGATCAAAAATAATAATGTAAAAATAATATGAATATTTAAAATGTCTGTTTTCTACACAAATATAGTTTAAAATATAATTTATTTCTTTGATCAAATCTGAATTTTCAGCATCATAACTCCAGTGTCACATGAGCCTTAAGAAATCATAATAATATACTGATTTGCTGCTCAAGAAAACCAATATTTCTTTGAGCAACATTTATTTGAAATAGAAAACATTTGTGACATTTTAAATGCCACTTTTGATCAATTTAATGCATCCCCGATGAACAAAAATATAGATTACTTTAAAAAAAATGTTTTATGAACATACAACTTATAATTAAATATAAAAAAATATGAAACACTGTATTACAGAATTGTTAAAATACTGAATCAATAAATGAAATAAAATAAGCAGTATTTTTATATTTTTGGTAATTTTTTATTTTGATTTTAGTTTTAAATGTAAGATTTATCTATATAGTTTTTCATCATTTGTTTAAGTTATTTTAATATATTAAATTATAAAAAAATATAAAATACTAAATTAAACTGAAAAATGGTAAATAACTGAAATAAAAAGATATTTCTTTATTTTGATTCACAAGGTTTTGTTTTTAGTTTAGTTTTGTGCTCTGAATTGTTCATCGGTCATCAAGCACCAAAGTCAGTGTGCTAAAGTTTTAAAGTTTTAGCCACTTTCTCCCTCAGTGTCCTTGTGACGCACCGTCTCCATTAAACTCTCAGGATCGGGCGCCTCGAGGCCTTCGACTCTAAAGTGGCATTAGACATTCTTTAACTTTCATTGATCCCCTTAAAATAAGCTGCTCTATCTTCTAACCTCCAGAGATTAATCCAGTAGTGACAAAGCTGGCCGCATCGGGAGACTTTTTTTTTTTTTCTCCATTCTTTGAGCTTCTGGAAGTCCAGCGTTTTCCAGAGTCGCTCCGGAAAGAGGATTAATGCATGCGTTTAGAAAGTGACTCCTAAGAGAAACTCTCTCCCAATGTAATGTAATCGGCCCTGCTCCTGCTGGGAGCCTCGTCCTCCGTGTGCGATTGTTTCCATGATAGTGTTTCATTTGCACGAAGCGCTCCAGTCCTTTGATGGAGGCCTGGCATGAGGGTTTAATTGGGCTGAAGGAGCTCGGCAGGAGTTTCCTCCGCTGAAAAGGGCCGGATGCATGGGATTACATAGAGGAAATCTGTCTGGGATGCTGCTGATTGGACGGGGGATGCTTTTGTAGCAGTTGCAGGTAAACTTTTAAGTGATTGCATCATGCACTTACAGAACAAAACAGGGTTTTTTAAAACTTGAGATGCAAGCGAGTTTATCTTTATCTTTTTTTTTGAGGTTTTATCCGTGCTACAGGAAGATGCAGACGCTTCAAACGCAGCCTCTTTCTCCCTCAGCAGGTGTTCTTTCTCTTTTCCAAGTGTTTGATTCAACTTTAATGCTCATGTAGGTTCATTGTCTTGGATATGCATGACTCGGCTGGATCCAGGCCGGGAGTCATATACTATTGATAAAAAAGATGGCATTATTAATGCATGGCATATCTGACTGCGGCCCGTTTCATATGTGTGTGTGAAGGCGCCAATCACAATCGCAAATTTTCTTTTCCAATTTCAAGTAGCCCAAAGCTTCGCTCGAGCTTCCTCCGAAAGTATTAGATCGAAGTTTATTGACTGAAACTTTGTTAAAGCTCACAGCTCAAAGAAAGCTCCTGAGATGAACACAGATCTCCCAAAATATAAGGCACTTGTGTTCAGGAGGAAGAACGTCTGTTTATCTCTATTTTTTCTCTCTAAGACAGGAATGAGGTTAAATGGAGAGCAAATATAGACTTCCTGACTTTTGTGTTTGTCTTTACTCCTCCTTAAATATCAGTTTGCAACTTCAATAAAATACAATGAATAAAAGCAAATAAAGCTCAAATGTTATCTCTAAGTCCACAAATAATGACTTTAATCTTGATCAAGGTTTTATGAATTTGCTTTGCAAGACGAACTGTCTTTATCAGATATGACTTTTAAATTATGCAACTTAATCTCTAGCTTGTATATTATTATCGTGTTCGTGCAAGTTAGAGCAAATGCACTGAGACTACTTAAAAACTGGAGTGATTTTAAACAATATTTCAGGATTATGTTAATGTTCAAATGCCAAACAAGATTAGCCATAAAATGGAAAAAGAAATATTAAGATGAAAATGTATATTTTTATCAAATATCAGTAAATGACAGGCAATAATCATGCAAATTATTTTCTAGTTTATTTCTAAAAAATATGTATATTATAATTATATTCATGCAAATGATATCAAATGCACCACAATAAAAATGATCATTTGTGTAATTAATAATTTTATTTTAATACTTTTTTTGTTTTTAGGATTATGAAAATGTAAAATAAAAAAAGTCTTATCATAAGAGGGAAATATATATTTTAGTAGCTGGTAGTAATTTTTTAAAATGTTTTTTATATGCATATATTATAAAGTGTACTAGGAGCATAAAAATTGCATTATTTATTTATTTACATTTACAAAAAACAAAATTATATGTTTAGGTAAATTTAATGTTTTGTATTTTTTAAGTGTTTAATTCTTATATTCAATTTATATTGATGCAAATGTTAGAAAATGCACTAGATTATTAATAAAATATTTATTTATTGACTTATTTGCTTGAAAGTTAATTAAGATGCACATTTTTAAACAAATATCACTAAATACCTTCCATTATGTAAAATAATTTTGCTAATTATTTTCTACAGTTTGTTTATCATAAAATTTTTGCATATTCATGCAACTAATATCTAATGCACTATTAATTAGTATTAATGCATGACTAATATTCTGCATGCTAATGTGCAACTAATAGGTGTAACTGTAAAATAAATAGTTTTTAATGAAATGAATGAGTGTCATTGTGGACATTTCAATTTTCTTGCTTCCACTGAAGCTCAATGAAAGCTCTCCAATCGAGCTAGGACATGATCTTTAGTTGATGAAGCTCTAACGAGAGACGAAAACGCTGACCCAAGCTCACATGCTTGTTCCTCCCTGAATCTGTGTCATTTCTACAGAAAAGGATTGTTATGAGAGTCTGTTTGTTTCTCAGGCCCGTCCCGGTGGAAAGCTGGTGTGACGGTGGCAAATGTCTCTTCTGTGTGGCAGTAAACAGAGGTAGATGGGGTAAACAGAGCGAGGGGCCGTCAGGGGCCAGGACTCGGGCTCCAGCGGTAATGGAGAGTTAACAGTAAAGTGCTGTCTGACTTACACTCACACAACAGACAGCCCTATACATCACAGACTGAGGACATGTTTACCTCAGAGCTCTTCTGCAGAGCTGCACGAGGAAGAAGGAATTGGCTTGTCTTATTTTATCATTTCTCTCTCTCCGGTCACCCTTTGTACCTTCATCTTCACTTATCCTTTGTTCTGGCTCCTATCTTCATGTTTCCCGTGGCTATGTTTAAACGCTGGGTCTGCGCTGTGTCTCCTCGTTTCAGATCTCTCTCTTATCTGAAGGTGATATGGTAAGAAGCAGGCCAGCACTGATCCTCCACAGACGGGTCACGGACGGCCGAGACATTGGCATCAGTAGTTCATCTCATGATAAATATTTTCTTTTATTTTCTGAAAAATATCACTTGAAATATGGTTTTGTTTTGAAAAAGGTTTGTGCCACAATTGGTTTGTGTTGAATGCAAATTATTAATAAATTCATATTAAAACAAGCAAACAAATTATTACATTTTTATATTTTAATAGTTCACAATATAAAATATAATGAGTTAACACATATATTACTATTTATATAATAATAAAAAATAAATATAAAAAAATAAATAAATGGAACAATTTATAATATATGTTCAGTGATTGATTTTTTTTTACTTTACATTAAACCAAAATATTACAAAAATAAAAAAACTTTTTAGTAATATTTTGGTACAATGTAAAGTAAAAAAAAATCCATCAATGAACATATATTATATATTATATATTAAAATAAAAAACGTTTTTTTTATTTAGTATTACAATATTATTCATTTTATAGTTTACTTTAAAACCCAAATATTTATATTTTACAAAATATAAATTGTTAAATATAATTATTATAACAAATGTTCATAATTGTATATTTATAATATTAGTATTTTGTACATAAAAAAAATTTCATGCATTAAAATGATGGTCTTTCAATAATAAACATAGTTTGTACCACAGCATGAAACCAACATTTCATCTTAAACATTAATATTTAAATATATTATTATATTTACAGTATATTATATAATACATAATATCATATGAAAAAATGTATAACAAAAAATATTTAAAAAAAAAATTCTAATATTTACATATATTTTTAATGTTTTTGTTTGTGCAATTTTAGCATTAAAAGTAAATGATGAAATGTTAAAGTTCTTTGCAATGATAAAAAAATTTATTCATGAAACCATCAAAATTCAAGATACATTTAAAAACACTGAATACTTTTATATTAAAAGAGTATATTAAAATATATTATTCATGCTGTAATGGTTATAATATATAACACATTATATCATATTTTTCATATTATAATGATATTAGATATTATATATTTTCAGGGCATTTTCTTTCCATTTTATGCATGAAACCATCAGCATTTGGTCACTTGATGTCCATCATAAAACTGAAAGGGAAGGCTTCATCTGAGGCAGGTGATCAAAATTCAGCTCAGAAAGCCCACAGAGCAGGGATGTCACAGTTTAGTTCTCCTCCAACCCGCTTAATTGCTTAAAGGCAGACTCACAGAATTAAATATGTCTAATACGCATGTGCCCATAACCCATCCAGACGACAGACGAGCTGCATAAGAATCAAACCTTCCTCATTACACGAAGGGCAATTGGAGATGAATTAATTGACAGGCAGCGCTGTCGTAATGAACCATAAATTAAACACACCGCAATCCAGCGCTCACATTCAATACCAAAGATGTGACATTTTTGCACAAAATGACTAGATTGATACACCTGCAAAAACCCCCAAAGAAAAGAAGAGACTGAGACTGAATGCTAACTAGACTTGGACGAAAGAGTCATGCTTTTCATGAGGTTTAGTGCATTGCTGTGTGGTTTCTTACTTGCACTCTGTATATATTGAGAGTGACTGACTTGTTAAACACCACTAGTTAATCTCATACTGTAATTAGAAGACAGCTTTGCATTTTTTAAAACTGTAATCACTTAAAAAGGGATGGTGAATGCTTGAATCTGATTGGCTCGTGAATGTTCTAAGGCGTGCAATTATTTTCGAGAAAAGGTAGTTCCAGGCAGTTCAGTTCCATATCACTTCGCCAAATGATTTCTATTATTTCAAAGGTCTTAGAACAGCAAAACCCACAACAAACCTGGCCAACAAATACATATCATAATCAATCCTTATATGAACATTAGCTGTTAATTTACAAATATATACATATTTGTGTATTTATATATACATAATAAATATACACAGCACACACACACATATATTATGTAAGCCAAAACTTTTATTTTGGATGTGATTAATCATTTGACAGCAATAGTGCACATGGCTTATCGGTTCGAGTTAAACTGATTCCTAATGATTCATTCATCATTGTTTTTTCAGCTCATTTTCAGTCCGAGTGACTGTCAGTTGTCTGAAAGTGAGTAACTTGTGAATGTGTCCTGCTCGAGCTGCAAACGGTTTCGGATTATTAGGTCCGATTTGGTGAATTGGTTCAAACAGTTCACGAAAAAGAACCGGTTCAAAAGAATGATTCATTGGTGAATTAGATGTCACTCTGGATTGTTTGCCTGAGTAATAATCTAATAATGTTCCATTTCTTGCAATCTCTCAATATATCATAATGAGTTCATTTTTTGCACTGTGGCGTTTCATTTTTGCCTGTAGTCTATATTTTTGACTCTCAAAGTGACGGTAGCCATTGACTTATAAATCACCAAGAACCACAATTTCAGCTAAAAATCACCTTCACTGTTCTATTAAAAAAAATTAATCACAGATATGGATGTCCTAAAGGTTTTGCATGTATGAATTATCAATCAATCAATCTATCTATCCATGCATTTTGTCTTTTGTATTGCCTATATATGTTTTTTGACTGTCAAAGTGACGGTAGCCATTGACTTGTATTTTATAAATCACCAAGAACCACGATTCAAGCCAAAAATCACCTTCACTGTTCTGTTGAAGAAAAGAATCACCTACATATTGGATGTCCTGAGGGTTTTGCATGCATGCATTAATTATCAATCAATCAATCTACTGTATCTATGCATGCATTTTCTTTATTTAAAGAACACTTTTGTGTTGCCTGTGTACACTTGGCAGAATAAAACCGTCAAAAATACGGTAACAATATTTTTATTTCACGGTTACGGTTATGTTAAATTTACAGTTAAATACCGTAATTTCTAATAATAAATTGTAATACTATACTGAAATAATGTTAATATATCAACCTATTCAAGTAGTGAAACCTGTTTTGTACCTTTGAAATACCTTTAAACCTATCAAATGCATGTGATGAAGAGAAAGTTATATGATGATCCAAAGCTCCTCATAAGAAGCTTTTAAATACTAGCACTAAACACCATCATGGTAAGAATTATTAAACTGACATTTGCAATAAATATTGATTTAACAACATTACATGTAACATAAAACCCTAATAAACATAACTGATAATAAAAAACTGAGAAAAAGAGTTATTTCAAAGAAAAAACATCAAATTCAAACTAAATGCAATGGAATTCTGGGAATGTCAGTTTACAGTGTTTCCCTGTAAATGTAACAGGAATCTACCATTAACCATTTAACAGGTGTTTACCGTAGTATTTTCACCATTTTTTACCGTTAAAATCACTGCCATTTTTTACAGTGTATGCTTTTTTCATAGACTCTCAAAGCGACGGTAGCTATTGACCTGCATTTAAAGAATCTCCAAGAACAACAATTTCAGCTAAAAATCACCTTCACTGTTCTATCGAAGAAAATGAAATCACCGACATATTGGGTGTCCTGAGGATTTTGTCAGGGTTTGCATGAAAGCACAAGCCAAACACAAGTGGGTATGTGGGTAAACTCGCAGGGGCATGAGAGATGGAGTGGGAGTGAGACAGAGGAGTGATTGAGAGATTGGTGCGGGGGTCTGGAGGAGAGCCTGGACTGATTACTCCAGGAGTTACACACTGATCCTGTGATCCATCATTCCCTCCATCTCTGGGATTACACTCTGTCTTAAGCTCCCAACACCTTGTTTCCCTCCAGGCTGGAGTTGTGTTGAACACAGAGAGCTTTAGACGCTGTGGATTATGGGCTTCTTAATTAAGTATCGCTGTTAGTTCATGAATCACATCGGCGCTGATGTAAAAGAACCGGACAATATCCTAAGGGCTCAGGGGAATCCTTGCAAAGAGGCTTTGGTGTTTGGTTAGTTTTTCATGCTTTGCTTGTTTTGTGATATGTGCAGAGCTGGGTAGCAAACCATTACGTGTAATCTGGATTCCAAAAATTAAGTCATTTTAATTATATTTTTAAATGCTCTATTATATAACATTTACTTTTTAATGGATTAAACATGATTGCAAATTATTCACATAATGACAGTAAAGTATTCAGAATTTATTGATTCAGAATAATTCCTTTTTCCATGATGCAGGGATTCCTGAACTTTTTTGCCAGTAAAACTCCCTTCAGCTAAAATCTTTACTAAGTAAATTTTGCAATAATTTTACAACATGTTTTCTGATGTTGTTTAATTATCATTCACTTGAATCATCATTCAACTACTTGACGGTGAGTAAACATTGACAGAATTGTAATTTTTGGGTGAACTATTCCTTTAAGTAAGTCTTGATTACATTACTGACAATAATTTTTAACATGTGATTTGTCATCAGTTTTTAAAAATGTTTAATATTTAAAATTAAGTGAACACTTAACAACATTTCAAGCAGAAATGATGAAATCTGGTGCGTATGCTTTCAGCCTTCAAGATGAGTAATGTCCCTCGGCTCCAGACGGACACGTATCCCTCACACACGGAAAGCTCAGTAATCTCAACTTCTTCACAGTTTGAAGCCCTGTACAAACTTCATATCTGTCAGCATATTTGACTGAGAATCCTGCACAAACCACTTTCTCAAAGACTGTAAATCCTCCACACTGGATTTCCTAAAACGTCCGTACACTTTTAAACTATAGGAACGGCCGAAGCAAAGCAAGTGAGCATATTTAACTCCTTAATAAATATCTATCTATGCATGCATTTAATATTCAAGATTTATGAATATATTTATGCAAGCATGCATTAATGCTCTCTCTATATATATATGCATGCATTATCATCTATCTATGCATGCTTTTAATAATCTAAGCAAGCTATTTATCTACTAATTATCTTTCTATATATATGCATGCATTATCTTGCGTTATAATGCATCAATTTTCTTATGCATGCATGCATGTATTATCAATCAATCAGTCACTCAATCTATCTTTATCATTTATTTGTTTATTTAAAGTCTCATTTGTGGTTTTTCTCGCATATAGGTTTGCAAACAAACACACACACTCGAAGTCTGGTTTGTTTTCTAACTACCTGCGAGTCGATGAAGCTCATCTGTCATTAACGCTCTGTGTGAGTTTGCAGGTCACAGAATCTCACCTCATCCCCAAACCTGATCGATTCGTCAGTCCCTTCCCTTCTCTGCAGCACAGACAGAGTTCATTAAAGCCGTTAGCAACCCAAATCCTGGCAGATTGTGAGAATCAAACACTTGTCAAAGTTAACAACAAATGTGACAGCATGGAGAGCACTGCTTCAAACCAAATCTAGCGCTGTTAACAGACTGTAACTATAGATAAAGAGGTTTACTGATAACCACAGAGGGATCCTTCGGTGGCTTCTTGCACTTAAGTCTCCTCTATTTTTGGAGACAAATCACTCGGTCAGCCCTGGCTGTTTCCACTCAGTCAATAAAGTCGCCTCACCGGTCTCTTTGTCTGAGCCTAATATCCACTTACCCCGAGGCGGCACGGATCTCAAGAGAACATCTCCTCAGGGGGAAACGTGTCTGCGGGAGCTATGAAATTCACAACTTCTATCACTTGTACCATACCGCATGTTATAACCAGCACATACAGAGGTGCTGACACCACAGTTACCGATTTTAAACTCAGCAGCATGTCTAGAAATGACTTTTTCACTGAGCAAGAAAGAGAACAAAAAGGTTTGCCAAATGTGTCTACAAACAGCCGTAATCATCATTTATGAATCATGCATGTGTCTAGAATAGCATACTGTATTTGTGCTATTTTTGTGGTTTTAAGTCTTTTCTGTATCCTAAATGAACTGTTGCATTTGCCCTAATATAGAAGGCTGTGCATTAATAATGAACAGTGCATTTATTCTATTTAATTATTCATGCGTTTATTTAAGCATGCAGAAAAGAGAACAAAAATTGAGCCAGCTGTCTAATAGCAGTTATCATCATTCATGAAGCCTGCAAATGAGAATAGGTGTGTTTTTATGATTTGTATCAGAAAAAAACTTGAATTGAATTTGGAAAAACATACTGCCATAACATGCAAACTATCTGTTTTGCACACCTTTCTATATTCACTTGATAAACTTCACAAAATAGTGCATGTTTTATTTATGCATTTTCTAAGCATGCATAAAAGAGAACAAAATGGTTTGTCAAATAATGTGTCTACAAATAGCAGGAATCATCATATATGAAGCATGCAAGTCACAGTGGGTGTGTTTGGAATAGCATACTACTTGTCCTATTTTGCAGTTTTAAGTCTGTACACTGTGCACAGCATGCAACTTTTTTGTATGCATTGAATACCTGAATGAATTGCTACATTTGCTACAATATATGGGGCGGTGTGCATTGGTGATAAACAGCGCGTACATTATATTTCACACAATTCAATGCATTCAAACGGACCCTGGTTTTTCATTTTGACGAAATGTGCAACTGCACATTCTGCTTCTGCCTGAAGTGAAGAATTGGATTTAAAATGGAATTTCTGATGACTGGGTGACGACACCTCTTGAATTAAGCATGCAACACAATGACATCATGTGACGATAATGCGGTTATCATTTCAGATGGCATATTCTGGATTTTTTTGCATTATACAGTAGACTATGAATCAGTAAGCAGTTCATTGCATGGCTGGGGTTCTTCATCTGAGGGGGTTTTCAGGGGGTTTCATGTGTCTGTATGCGGTATGTGTCTCATCCTGAAATGTACCACTGCCATCTAGAGGCTGGCACGATATGTGACTGTAGCTAGGCATCGTGTTTCTGTCGGGTGTAAATGAGAACATGTCTGCTCTTGGCACTGCTCTGTGTTTTAGATGAATATACAGAGACTCAAGCGCAGGTCATGGAAGATAAAACAAAACAGTTTGCTTCCTCTGTATTTTATTGAAAAGACCCGGGGTCATTTCTTATAGATTTAAGTTTAAAGGGCATCCCTAAAAAAAAATGAAATAGCTGTTCTCAAGTAAAATATTACTGATAAATCAGTGGAAATTGGCCTACCGTGTACAACCACCTTCCCCTGATGATACTGGAGAGCTTTCGATCAGCTGTGTGAAATCAGAGCGAAATGCCACATTCGCAAATAAATGAATCACTCTTTTGCTCGGATCGGCGAAAAGGTCTGATTCGCGAATCAGTTTGATTCATTCGGACAGTTCACTCACGCACCGAATCATTCCGGTGGTTTCTCACAGCATATCAATATACAAACAAAAACAAAAAAGGTGTGCTGAAAAGCATTATATTACACAAAACTAGCAAATATTTCCTATAATTTATTTTAGCGATGAAAATGCTCTTTTGTGCGTGAACCTTTTGAGTACTGCGGTTATAGCATAATTTTAATCATAACATATCTAATAAAATACTTAGGCCCTTAACTCTAATTTATAAACATGTTTATCATGTTTGTACCACAGTATTAGAATTACACGAACAAATGATTGTATTTTAAAGCTTCATTTATTTAAAAATATTTGTATATTTTTGTTTACTTCTAATTAGTATATTTTTTTCCTTTAGCTTAACCAAAAACAAAGCATGTTTTCTTGGCTATTTGTTTTAACAGAATTTTGTAGTTGTTGTTGGTTTTAAATATCGAATAACGTTTTAGACAACATTACCAAATGTCTATTTTTCCTCGGCCAATGGTTCCGATCGATGCGCGACTCCGCGTCACACACCTGAATTACTGAATGAATCAAATCCTGAACGAGATGGAGATGTGTGCATACTATCTACCCTATCTGTCCTAAATAGGGTAGATAGTATGCACTTTGGGTAGTCACTTGTTCAACTTTGGCGAATTGAATCGGTTGAGTTTAAGGATTCAATGACTCTGCTTGTTTGAAAGAATCGGTTGAATTAACGATACATACACAAACATATGACAGTCTTTGTTGCCCCCTGAAGGCATAATAATGCAGAACAATTCATCATTAATGCATTGAATATTAAACCATACGAGCAATGGCTAAGCTATAGCTTGACCTAAGCATATTTCTGAACATCTGCTGGACCTGAGAACTGCAGCAAAGTTTGGATTGACTGGGAGCTGTTAGTTTAAATGGGCATGAAATCTCTGCTGGTTTTTTTATAGCACAATGGAAGCGAGACAGATGGACAGTGATTGGCGTTTCTTTATCTTGCGATCACTCTACCGTCTCTAAGCGTGTCACAACAAGCACAACAAAATTGAAAAATGAACAGGAGTGCAGGACAGATTTGCTGCTCCGTAACACAGTTTCTTCCAGAGCCGCGTGCTCAGCGGTGTGATGTGTTTGACAGCGGCTCTTACTGCCATATGAAACTCTCAAGGGAGAAATTCCAGCAAAATACTTTTCCAGACTACTTTGGGGTTTGAGGTGGATTCAGCCGGTTCAGAGATGCTTGGATAATTCCAGGCAATATAACCTGTCAAAAGCCTGGCCTGAATCCTCTAAACATGCATAATGATTCCTCAGGTCTCCTGCAGAAACGTTTACTAAAGATCTGCAGGAGCATTCATTAAAAATGACATTTTTTGTGGTATAGGCCGAGGTTATACCATCAAGCTTTGTGACGGTTTTATGCCCAATTAGGTATCAGCAACTAAATCAATTACAATAAAATATGAAGATTTGATTTGTGCAAATTAATATAACCTTCCCCAAACCACCTCACCTAAAATGTGCAAATGAACAGTTTTAGTTATAAAAAGATCAGTCTCAGTGTAATTACTCTAAAAGCAGTATTCTTGATATAAGACCGACTGATTCATACAAAACCTGTAAGGCTCAAGTTCACCCCCTGCTGTTTAAGAGAGGATTCATTTACCACAGCACTTCAACTATCAGTGCTACTCTGTGTGTGGAAGTAAAAGAACAGAAAATCTAAAAAAAGCCTTTTGTGGAAATGAAAAGGATATTAATTGTATAATATAAAATTATACATCTCAAAAGGTTGCAAGGGGTCAGTACGTGTTTTTTTCTTAATACATTGCTACTTTAATCAAGAATGCATTGAAATAGTCAAAAGTGAGATAAAAAGACATTATAATGTTACAATAGGGTTTTTTTTTTCTTACTAAAGTTTCTTTAGTAAGAAATGCATATTATTATGATTATAGTAATGAGGAGTAATGATGCTGTAAATACATCTGAACATCTCAGAAATAAAATAAGTTTTACAGTATAGCGACACAGAAAACATTATTTTGAATTGTAATAATGTTTCACAACATTATAGATTATAACTGCATTTTTTTTAGCAAAGAAATGAAACTTTGATGTGCATAAAACCTCTTTAAATGTATATATAAAAAAGTACTTAATATATTTATAATTTTTTTGAGGGTTCTTAGAGCAGAAATATTTAAAAAATCAACTTCTACAAAACTTCCTCTATTGTAAGATTATTTCTATTTCATAAATAAAATTTGAGATGTAATAACATTTCACAATATTATAGTTTATAACTGCAGTTTTTAATTAAATAAATGCATCCTTGTGGAGCACAAGACTTCTTCAACCCAAGCCCAAAATTCTTAATGTATTTTTCATTTTGACTTTAGTGTACTCTTAGAAATAATGGTATAAAAGCTATCACTGCGGTGGTACCTTTTCAAAAGGTGCATGTTTGTACCTTTAAAGTATATTAATACTTAAAGTCTACATATTAGAACCAAATAAGTAAAAAGGTGTATTGCCCTTGAAACAGTTTTTGTACCTTTCTTTCTGAGAGCTTCTCAGAGTGGATATTTAAAAATCTACCTCTGCAAAAACTTCCACCATAATAAGATACAGTTCACTGAACACACATCGACATTTTGTGACCCGAACCTATTTAATTACATTTCATATTCCTCTTTTTCCTCAAAATAATGAACTCAGTGGAGCAGGAAAGAAGTAATAAGAGATGGTCCACACAAAGCCTCATCCATGCACCTGATTGAACTGCGCTTTCTTCATTTGCACCTGTTTCTGACCTGATGATGGTAAACTCTTAGCCTTTCTCTCCCTCTGATTATCTCACTCTTCTCCTAACCGACCTGTTTTTCTCCATTCCCCAATCCGTCTCTCCAGCGGCCTCATCCTACCCTCTATTCCCAACAATCCCGGCACTCTCTGCTCTCATTAGCCCCTCTGACAGCCCTGATCTATGTCTGTGTTCCGTCTATCAGCTTGTGCAAAGTCCACTATTCTTAGGTTATAGTTCAGGTTTGTTATCCGCATTGCTACAGCCGCAGTTAAATTGGTAATGACCCCTGAGCAGCGCGGCTTCTGTTCCCCGAGGCTCTGGCAGTAATGGGCAATGGAGGCATTTTTCCATGAGGTCATTTTCAGGGGCAGCGATGCTGCCAGTCCAGACGGATTCAGCACAACTCATGGGCTTGATGATGGATGGGTTTAGTCAGTGAGCGTGGAGAAGCATTTCTCCCCAAACACTTTTGGAATACATTTGCTTTTGGATATCTTGACAGGATAGCTGGTTAACAACCCTTCTGCTGGAGCAACTTCCATTACTTACACTCTTACTGTACATACACTCTTAAATATCATTGGCATTGATGTTGAAGAACCTCAAACATCCTCGAAGACAGACTGGAAAAGGTTTTGCTTGTTTCGAAAAAGTTTGCAACTAGAGGGTCCATTTTGGTCCCTAAAAGGTACATATTAGTAATTGAAGTGTACATATTTCAACCTAATAGGTACAAAAATAAACCTTTTGAAAAGGTACCATCCCAGCAACAGTTTTTGTACCTTTATTTCTGGGAGTTTAATTACTTGGTAATAAGTACTAACCCTGAACCTCTAAACCTAAGCCCTACTTTCTTAGGTAAGTACACTGTAAGTACACATACATAATAATATACATTACTTCAAGCAAAACAGCTTATCTCTTTAAATTGGAAAAGTATAAATGCACCAAATATAGGCAAAAAATAACTCATTAAGAGATAAATCTATCATTTTTGATGGACACCTTTCAAATAAGGCATAATTGTACATTAATGCATTATTGTAACGCTCGGACTAAGCACAAGGAACACAGTATTTATTCAGGTAAGTAAAGGCACAGAGTAGAACTGAGAGTCAGGGTATCACAGAACGAATGCGGGGCGCTGGCAGCGATCTCCTGACCGCCATCCTGTCCTCTTAGGGCGCTGAACTCAGGTGAGCGGGACTGGCGGATTACACTCCGGTCTTGGACGATCCGTTTCCTCTTCACCTCCTTGAACACTATGAACCACACAGGTTAGTATTAGGATAGGACCTAGCTCATGAGATGAAAGGTTGTTAGTCCTCCTTCCACAGGAGAGGGTTACCAGCAAGCAGGTGAGTATCACAGGTAAGTGAACGGTGCACATTAAAACTTGACTGGGGAACAATCTCCTGATCGTTGTACTCGTAACTCAGGTAAATAATACAGGTGAGTATGTCATCTGGTTCCAACACCTCGTACACGGCTCTCTTAACAAGATAAGTCACTCAGGCAGGTAATACAGGATCTCCTGTGCTCGGTTAGTGCAGTTACCTCAAGCTCAGTTTCTGGTCAGGCTTTTTCCTGAGTAGATAACTGGACGCAGATGAATCCATTTCTCATTATGTGACTGATAGCGGCTGCAGGTAACTGCGCGGGGATCAGTGGGATGATCCAGGTTTAGGTTATTAGGTTATTAATGTCAAATACTGAGAAGCTTTTTCCTTACTTTTATAGTATTTTTAGAGTATATTTTCTCTGTACATAAACATTTATATATACATGTGTATTGTTAAAATGCAATAAAAAATTATATAAAAAAAGAAGTAGATGGTTGTTTTAAGAACTTTTCACTGAAATTTGGTTAATACAGAGCATTATTAGAAGGCAAAGTATATATTTTTGCATGTTATGACAGGTTGCAGTTTGTAACCGCTTTCTGTTTAGTATTTGATTTGTTTTAATAGTCCTGCAGTGTGATAAATGAACATTAAATTAATAGTAATACAAGGTGCACATATAACATGTTTGCATCTTTAAAAAAAACTAAAAGTCTAGTAAAAGTCCTAATATTTCCAACTTTGATGATGACAAATTTTTCACAAAATAAATAGGATTTTTCAACTCAACTATATGGACATATAAATATGAAAAGGAGTAGAAAAAATTGGATGAGGCAAAAAATAATGTCTTCAGAATGACTAATATGTGAAAATTGACACAGAATTAAAAACAGTTGTAAAGCGGCTCAGAGGAAGACAGAAATCCTGTCTTTATGTATTTCTGCTCAAATCCAAGATTTCCATGAAAGCAAAAACAGCAAATAAACATCACACTTTGTCAAAAAGCAGGATGTTCTCAAGCAAAACAAGCACTGGAATGAGCATCCAAAGCCTAGAAACAAGTATAACATTTATACAAGAAAAACAATAATTGCATTAGATAAGATATGCTACATTCTCAACCTGATCTCACAGAATTCCGTGAAATAACCACGAACTCTTAATGCACAATTCCGTGTTAGTATCACGTAATGA
>JAUCNO010001915.1:0-15711 GCA_032353835.1 Enteromius viviparus
AGGCTCAACCCTGCTTAGCTTCAGTGGGCAACCAGGCTTGGGCTTCAGGGTGATATGGCTTTGGTGATGATGATAATAATAATAATAATAATAATGTAATGTTATTAATTTTATTATTAATACTGTATTATTTATGTTTATTATTATTTATAGTTTATTATTATTTAAATTAGTAGTCCAGCCTGGGGATGACCAGGGTCTGGGTAAGAAGTTGTGTGGCCTACTCTGTAAGAAAGGGCCTGATCTTACTAATGCTGTGTACATTTTAACATGTATTAGAGCAGAAAATAATATTTCGTAATATAAAAACAAAAATGCAGCTTTTGTGGACATAAAACTTTTTTCAAAATTAAAAATCGTAAAAACTCCAACTTTAGTGTCTATCTATCTGGCTTGTAAACAGAGACTCTCTTAGCTTTGCAGGATTAAATAATATTGCTGATCTGAATAGGCTTGGTTCAGAGTTCGACGGGGACTGAGCTGAGAGGGGCTGTCGTCCCATCCTCAATTACGAGGAATTCATCTCAGCAAGATGGAGGAAGCGCACCCGAGCTCCCATCAGTCGGCCGCTATTCAAAGACACAACATCTGCTCTCGCTAACAGAAACGTTCTCCCTGCTTGTGTACTTTCATTTCAGGAAAATAAGACACTTTGCTGTCTTCCTGCTCTGTCAAAACACTACATAATTACTCTGAATAAGGCTCTGCAAAGCGGAAAAAGGAGAAGATGTTTGTTGCTATCTTTAAAGCCACAGCTGCACTTGTTCATGTTTTGTAAGTGTTTGAATTCGGATAGTTTCACTAACGAAGATGCTTGCGGAACGGGTGGAAGCGAGAAAGCGTAATCTTGGTCTTGATTGGTTTTAACAGCTCTCTCTTCATCACTGAAGTGTGTGGAAAGTGGAGGTGTCTATTTTCGACTCTTGTGTAATGGAGGACTTCGATGCACATACTTTTAATCAGCTTCCTCTGTGCAAATGATGCCAGGGAGGGAGTCTATTTTCCCTGGCTTTGAGAAACATAAAGACCTCAGGGAATAGTTTGGTTAGAAGATACACACGTGAAAACAGGAATTTATACCAAAAACAAACAGTTTATGTTTTTTCTATGCTGTTTATCTGTTTGAAGGTTACCATGAAAGCTAAATTGTAATTGTAGATTAAATAGCTTTTAGTTTGTTATGTGTATACAAGAAATGCCGCAGCAAGTATTTTATAAAATATATAATATTTTTAGTCATAAAAAATGTTCTCGCAAAGCTGCATAAAACTAATCAAAAGTGAAAATGAAGGCATTTATAAAGTTGCAAATGTTTTCTATTTTTAAAAATGCAGGTCATTGTCATGTGACACTTAAGACTGGACTAATGGCTACAGAAAACTCTATTTTGCATCACAAGATTGAATTAATATTTAATATGTAAAATAATAATATGGATGACATGAAGCAGTGGCGGTTCTACATGGAATTGAATTGAAGGAGAAACAGCCAGTGTTGGGCAAGCTATTTAGAAAATGTAGTGAGCTAAGCTATCAGTTACTCTACATTGAATGTAGCTCAACTACACTAAAACTACTATCCTGAGAAATGTAGCAAGCTACGCTACAGCAGCATGGCAAAAGTAGCTGAACTACATCTAAGCTATTTTTCTTAATTGAACCAACTTTAAATCAGTGCTACCATAGTGATAAAAAAATTTAATTCAAAGAGGTAGGCACGCATAATTGTGCAATTGTTTATTATTATTATTATTTAACAATTGTTCCAAACCAATTTGGCAAGGTGTCGAGAGTGTGTGTGTATTGTAATCTGAATGCAACTCAGTGCAGCTTAAACCACAGGACAAACCACATTATTATAAACTACTCTAAACAGTACCAACATGGCAAAAAAGACCGTTGTCTCAGTCAGCATCATGAACTTCTCGAGGTACGGCTACGGTTACTTCCCCCTCGGGATCAATTCCTCTCCTTCCTCTGCCATCTTTCCAAAAAGTGTTCGCCCAAGCATGTCACGCGTCCGGTGGTGCTAACATCAAAAAGCTCATTTCCAACCGCAGTAAGAAGAAGTCACTGACATTAATGTGCTTGCATTGGCCCGTGTATGGTGGTGGCGTCATTTACTGATCTAGGATCAGTGATCCGTAGCATTTGTATTTCCGATTTGTGCTTAAGCGTCAGAAATGCTTGGGAAATTGTGTAAATGCTACCGTGCTACTTGATCAATAAAATAGTTTTGCTACTGAAAAGCTATTTAATTGTGAAAATAGCGATGCAACACGCAACTGAGAAATGTAGTTAAACTAGTAGTGTCACTATTGTAGCAACGCTACTGCCCATCTCTGGTTTTCTGAAGAAAATCTAACTAAAACAGACAAAACCTTTGTGTGAGGAACAGACCTAAATTTAGGTTTTCTTCTGTAGTGACTCATTTTCTGTGAATCGATACTTAAATTTGGGGCCTTATTCACAATGTCATCATAGATCTTGACAGCCCTAGTGACTTTCAAAATATAGCAAAAAAATGACCAGGACATTCTTAAGAAAATTAAACTTTTTGTTGCACAGAAGAAAGAAAGTCATAAACATCTGAAGTGGAAAGAAAACAATGACATACTTGTAATTATATATTTAATTTTAAGTGTTTTAAACGGAAACTGTGTTTCATATATCTTCAGTTCACATACAGACTCACAATGTGTTACTTAAGCAAACATCTGTCTGGGTTGGTTTTTCTGAGGTGTGCTGTGACCACACTTCTGGAGCAAACGGTTGGCACTCCTGATGGGATGACATTGGGCCACCATTTGGCTGCAGGTGGATATTATGGCACAGATTGGGGGTTGTGTACGCTGACGTTGGGGTTCTTTTGATCAACCATGAGGGAAACAGGATGTGACAGTGTGAGGGGGAATGGGAGGCGAGGAAGAGGGCCAACAGATCGTCCCTTCTGACAGAGGCTGGCCTTGCTGGAGCAGATGGAGAGAGAGAGAGGCACACAGGTGTGACATTGATCTGATGGGACTGGTCCTGCCGGTTTTGATCTGCGAAAGGGAGATGAGCATGTTTGAACTACTGATGAAAGCTCTGAGCCAACCAAGGCTGCTGGGGTCACTATCAGATAAAAGGTGAACGCTTGGTTCCGTTGTACATTAACATACATTCTTGTTACTGTTGATGTAGACACAGATTCAGTCAGCTCACTGTCCATCTGCTGACCTTGTGATACATTTACAGTAGCCCATAAAACACATTGCATTCTCATCACATTGATCTGACAAGGTTCAATCTGATTGGCTGACTGTACATAACCTAAGGGCATCCTGGTTAATGCCACTGAGGTGGCCCCACAAGTGAAAAATTATCAATTATTCATAATTTATATTTATTATTCAAACAGGTTAATGAGGTAAATGGTTTGCTTTCAGTGGGTTGCAAACTGTGCTCTGAAGGATAATGTAATGGGAAAAAAAAAATCAACATGAACAAAATTATCTAAAACTATGCTGTCTAAATCTGTATTTTTAATGTATGTCAAATTACCACAAAACAGTTTTATCTGTTAACTAAATCAAATATATTTTAAAATGTATTCCTTGCCGGTATAAGTACTGCAGATTATTTTAATGTAATATAATATTTAGTATTTTCACATCTAGGTGGACACAACTTGTACTTGTAAATAAAAAGAAGCCAAGCATAGTATTAGTTGATCGAAAATACCATAACAAGGTACATATCAAACAGTGACATTCTTGCCACCCCTAATTGTAATGGTTTGATATAAGTGGCTTAAAGACATGTTGAGAGAGCTGTTGATGTTAAATAAAGCAAATCAGGAGGACCCAGTCATTTTACCAATGTGGTCTGAGGAAGTCAGCTGATCATCAATCAAAGTTTCAAGGTTTCTGGCTGTTTTTGAAGGAGTTAAGGTTAATATGCCTAACTGGATGGCAAAATTGTGATGAAATGATGGGTTGAAGGTGGTGAAAAATTTATTTTAGACAAGCTGAGCTTAAAAGCAGCTATCACCAGGATGAAATTTCAGCATATACAATGTATTTTCGCCTATTATGACCATATGACATAAAGTATCATTTATAATAACTCTGGAGATGCTTTTTTTTTTTTTTTCAGATACAAAATACATAAAGTCAGACACCAAATACTTGAGTTGACAAGGAGTTACAACACATTTTTACTAGCAACAAAATATATTGTACTTGTATAGTATCAAGTTTTCTGGAATGTAGGTGTTAAAAGAACAGAGATTAACAGGAAATAAACATATATAGGAATTGGCATAGCAACCATGCTTAAAGGCACTGCAGCAAAAGTGCACAAAAAAGATCAGGAGATTCCTTTCTTGGATCAGATAAGTTGTCAAAAATCAATATAAGAGGGAAAAGCGATCAGCACATGTTGGCAAACAGGCTGATGGCTTGCCAAAGCGGGAGGAATTTACTTGTTAGACTCTCATTGGCAGGATTAGCTATATAAACAAGCTTACAGCAGAAATGAATGCAACATTCATTTGAAGAAATTCAGTTGAGAAGTGCTGTCAATTGTTTTATGATGACATGAGTTTCAATTAACTTTCCACTTATTATCTGCAATATCTGCAACCAAAAATTTGCTTATGCTTCATTTAACCGTGGAAGTGATACACTTCACCAAATATGAAATTAGGCTAGTCACTAAACCAAATTGTTATTAATTGAACAAAACCATACACAATCCATTCCCTTTTAAACTGTAAATAATTCCCCATCACAACAACTACTATAAATATATCTTGCTACAGTATATCTACATGCATACTGTACAGTAGACTCACTTAAAACAATTTATGACTTGATTGTTTATTGCCATTTGTCAGTTCAAGAATATACACAATACAATAAGAGATACATAGTACAATGGGAAATACAAATGTAACACCTTAAAAAACTAGCAAGGGCAGTGACCAGCAAAGATCTACATAAATGAAAGAGTGTGCACTGTACAGGGTATAATGAGACTAGAAAGAGGTGAAGAAATGATTAACTTCGGAAACGTATCAAACACAGGTAGAACTCAGCAAATGTGAGAAAACAGAAACAGTGGAATAAAAAAACAACAACTGAGAGATCTTTGAACACTTCAACATAAAAATCCTAAAGAGCAGGAAAACAAGCCACGTGAGAGTGATCATTTTAGCAGTTTATTCATTCAAGTCTCATTAACTTTTTAGAAACAACTAGAATTACAGCACATAATATTGATGTATTCATATACCTAAATTTAATATTATGAGTTCAGGCGCCTCATTTATAAAATGAAAAGCAGAAAGCATCCTCAATTTGATCTAATGACTATTCACAGAATGAGCGTATGAACAGAAATCAGATATGAAATCTGTAAATCGCAAATGATCTTGAACTTGCATACAAATAAAAGGTTTCAATCATTATAATTTAAAACAGCAAGCTGAAATAGCAGCTTATATTTTTTAAAATCCTGCAATACAGAAAAAGTGTCTCACCATGACGTGACGCTAAGCACTTTTTTACGTCAAAGACCATTTTTTCTAAATAGGGTGGATTTAAGTGTATATACACCCTACAGTCAAATCTGTGTGTATGCACACATTATAAATGAGGCCCAAGGTGTGTACTATTCAAGAGCTGGTCTTAATTATGACATGCATAGATCATATTAATAACATCCACTTTAAAAATGATAGTAATTTTTATTATTAGAAATTAAACAAAGCATTCATCATAAACAGCCAAATAAACACAAGAAGAGCTTGTAATAAAATTCTTGTTTCTAAACAAAAAGTAATTAAGGAAAAGAAAGCAAAGGTTTTATTTATTTTAACTCTTGTTTGTTTTAGCTTTTTTGATTTTTTCTAAAATCTCATGTTTAGCTTTAGCTATTTTTAAATAACACGTGATTGCAGGTTTCATTAAAAAGCAACATTTTAACTAAAAAAACTGAGAAAATCGCTTTTTTTAAAAAGCTACATCTCTATCATGTACGATTGTTTCAGTACGATGATTAAAGCAAAGATGTAGTAGATCACTTTCATCAGCACTGCAGAGCTTCCCTGGATTGACGTTTCACTCAGTACAGTTCAATTTATAAGTGGTTTAATGTTGATGGTCACATTTTTTTTATATGCTTATATATGACATCACTTCCTTGTCTGTGTTTTTGATTGGGTCATTCTCTTATATAATAGCACTCCCGAGTTTAGAACAGTGAGCACATGTAAACATGTTTGAAAGGGAAACTTTGCCATGAACATTGGTAAATTCTGTCTTTGACGGGAAAAGATGCAGTCAAATGTTGATGAAAGAGATGAGTTTTTAGCTTTTTGGTAGGGTGACCCATTGAGGGTACAACTTCACAATTTGTACCCTAAGTGTCACAAACACACCCCAGCCGTACCCTTTTTTTCTGACAGTTCAGAGATTCCAGATTTTGTAAAGTACAAGATGTCCCTGGGACAACATTATGTTTAACCAATCAGATTCAATGTTATTGTGAAGTTTAAGCTTACAATCAGTGTTTGGTGCTTGTACATCAGTGTCAGTCAGCTAACATTAAATATGATTTTAGGGTTTACTCATGGGCAAGGGTAGGTTTAGGGGTAGAGATATGGTCAAGACTAAATTTTTGCATTAAAATGTTATCCCAGGGTCAACAAAGTATGTTGACCTAGGGACCCATAGTCAGGAAGTGCTTTTTGAGATGTTACCACAAGCTGTAGGCCTCAGAGGACAGAGACAGCTAGGGCCAAATTCGAGGAACCCTTCTATGCACGGTGATATTCATATTTTAATGTTTATGCTGTATTCATCTTTATTGTAAGTATTGTTCATTCATGTATGCATGTTTATAGTAAAATATTGCTGTCAAAATGATTGCTGTCAGTAGAGCTTATGATGCACTGATCCTACAATATTTCTTGAACACACAGGTATGACACATCTCCAGCATTAATGGCATACACTGAGAGCTTGGGAGAGCATGGATGCTGTTATCAGAGAAGGGCAATTGAAATGACAAACCCTGAAAGTATTGGATCAGGCTGTGTGTCATGATGCAGTCAGCGGTCTTGCAAAACCCCAATGATAAGCCGCAGCACATCAAGAATCTTTCATCTGAGTTGTGGGCTTCCCCAGTTTGACTTGACATATCTGCTGGGCTCCTGTTGCTTTTGTCACAACAATACACACAGAAATGTAACAACAGTTTTGAAAGATGCATGCACACTTACAGCTTTTACAGGCTTACACTCTGCTGTTTATATAATTTTTTCTACCTTAGCAATGTATTGTGTGGTATTTTAGTCTCTACAGTAACAGAGAACAAAAAGCATTTACAAATCCATTACCCAGTACATTTTGCCTGATTTTAATTGCATTGTTTGAGGTGTGTGTTAATTAAAAAATATAATTTTAATTATTAAACTTTTTTATGTGCAATTATCACCTTTCATCAGCTTGAAAATGCTCAGGGGGTGAAATCACAAAAAAAAAGTGCACCAGGGGAAAAGCTTGAATTTGAGAGCTGGAATTTGGGTGACCCCCCCCTTCCACCCCCAAAGTTTCTTGTGACATTACGCTCATTGCATCAACCCAAACAGAACAGCTTAAAGATTACCGGTAACATCTGCTGCTTTAAGAAAAACAACTATTGATTAGTGGTATTAGGAAAATGAACATACGGCCTGAAATTGCAATTAGTATGTTGTGCCTTATGGGTGAGAGTGTGCAGATGTTTTCTAACTAGTTTGATCACAGCCGTATGCCACTGTGACATCAAATGTGAGCCCCTCTGGAAAGAAAGCTGGGGTTACAGCACTAGAGCCAACTTCCCAATGCAATATGAATTATATATGAAAATGAGCTTGAAACGTGAAGGGGGGAAATACCATCACAGCAAATACTGTAGAAGAAAAAGAACTCATTACTATTTACTGTAAACCACTGGAATATAATTTAGAATGCATTTCAAAATACACAAAGATGGCCCCCCCAAAAAATATAAAGCATTTTCATTCAAAATATATATATTTCCTTAAGCCACACCGTTTAGATTTATCATATGTTCAAAGTACATGTCTAAATAATACTTTTGGGTATATCTGACATTGAATCTGTCCAGCCTTGGTATTGGTATAGGTGTCCAGCTTACACCTAAGCCCACCCCAAAATCTACCAACCACTTGGGACAAATCAGACCAAATTTTTTGAGTAAGGTCTAGTATGATTTAGCCACCTCATAAAATACATACAAATTGGTCATGAGACTGTGTTGCAAAAAAAAAAAAAATATATATATTTTAACAAACAAAACAACAACACGCATCGTATGATATTGTATTGCATGATCTTTCTATAAAGGTGAAATATCAAACCTGTCATTAGTTGGTTACATTTTTTTTTCACATTAATTGACACATTTTTTTGAGACTACACTGCAACAACCAGACGTATTATACAAGGATATTGAAATTGCCCACATCTAGGTAAAAATTTTATGGACAATGGTGCTTTGTTGGATCCAGCTCTGCTTGACAGCATTGCAGAAAAAGAGTTTTAGCCACAGAGATCTGTGCAGTTTTGCCATTCATTATAGAAAGAAGGAGAAGCAGACAATAGATAGAAAAGAATAGAAAAATGTCTTCATATTCCCTCAGCGATTGTTGCAGAGTGCTCCGGTCTGTCTTACCCTCACATCGTCTTTCAAGTGGCACGTGGGTTTGTTTTTCCCATGAAAGCTGACACCAAATATTTCAACCAGATAAATTCTACTCAAACTACACAAAAAGAGTATCCTTTCTGCTCTAATATAACAGAAAAAGGACCCAATAAGAGAAGAAAGCAAAAACATGTACATTGAAGGCAAAAAATGATGGCGCAATTGGGCTATTGAAAAGAAGGTGGATGACAGCCAATTACAGATGACAGGATGAGACTGTATGTGTGGCCCCTACACAGAACCACGGTGGAGTCAAGGGCCCTGTTTGGAATCAGACAAAACTCGAAAGGCATCCCTCACTCGATTTACCTCTTTTTCCCTCAGAAGCTTCATGAAATGGCAGGCGGAGTGAGGGTCTAATCCTGCTGTTGACAAGACCGCAGGGAATCGCCCCGTCTGAGGCGGATACATTCCAGTGTCACTCTGTCTCCTCTGATCCTCACAGCAGCAACGACGTGTTGAGGGAGACAGCTCTTTCTCGACTTCTCTTTCATACTCTTTCATTTCTCACTCCCCCTGCCAATCCAGTATTTCTGAATGCATAGCGAAAGAGAGAGATGAAGACTATTCCCTTTTGTCCAATGTCACACTATCCTCCCCAGCTAATATAAAAAAAATGCTTGTAAATTTGCTGAAGTTTCTGAAGAAAGCTACTTTTATGACCTGACACCAGTCTTTGAAAGTGACCCAACTGCAAATGAGCCCACACATTTCAAGAGCCAGTGCGATCTCATTAGTATTCGTAGGTGGGTGTTTTTTCAAGTATAGGCACTTTGGCTCTGTGGACTGCAGAAAATAAATTGACTTACTTAAACATTTCACACTCTAACTAATTTGTATACTATTGTCAGAGAATATTCATTGTATATCACACTGTCACTTTTATTAACTTACAATTTTACAGTTTTAGTTTTCAGTTTGCAAGTGTAATTTATATGCAAAAAAAAAATGTACAGTATTAATATATAATAATATATATATATTTTTTTTTGTTAAGGTAAAATATACAATTCATGCATTATGCAGAATGCTTTATTCAATTATTAAATCTATGCATTACAATTGCAAGAAAAATAAGGTATGAAAATGATCATGGTCAAATGCCTCTAGGAAAAAAGAACATATATGATATTGTATATTAAAATAATAAAAACTCTGATAGTATGTTAATACCCAGACCTTTTTTAGATATAGTTATATTGCCCATGCAGGTTTGCTGGTCTATTAATACAATAATACATGGATAAACATATATTAATAATACATTAATAATACATTTTCTCCATCATTAACACAACAAACATGACTGCTAAACTGCAAGGTTCCAGAAATCCCAGTTTGAACTAGTCTTCGAAAAGTGGAAGATGTTTTTATAGATGTATGAATTTTACATGTATAAAAGGCTCTGCATTTTATGTTATAGAATATGTGCATACATTGATACTCTGTTAGTATTAAACCAAAAGGAACATTTTATGTATGAATATTAATGAGATATCATGAATAAAAATAGAGTTTAAAGACAAGAAGAATGATTGTATGACAGCACCATATTCCTCCTTTTTTGACTTTCAAGTTATCCTGTCAGAATCTGGGTAAAATGGTTGTAAGATGCATTTGCTGTAGTTATTTTATAATTCATGTGATTCTGTGTTACTCAGCCACTGTGAAATTCCCTTTTAAAGCATATGAGCTGACTGAAGTGCTGAGATATATATAATACAAGCGCTTCTTCATTATTATCCTCCAAGAGCCTTTTACACATTTGCTGAATAGATGTTAATTGTACAGTTGTAATGAATGGAAAGTTGCATAAATCAAGACAAGCAGAACAGACCTACACATTATCTGAAGGGTTAAATGCATGCAACTCACATTATACTTTTCTAATTAAATGAGGAAAAATTAGAAAGCAATACTGCCCCTTGTTGTTACCAACATCTGGTGAAATTTCATGTCAACAGCACCTTTAGAAATATTTACTGAGAAAAATAGTGACATGTCCAATACTTACA
Organism: Enteromius viviparus; assembly: GCA_032353835.1. Classification (NCBI taxonomy): domain Eukaryota; kingdom Metazoa; phylum Chordata; class Actinopteri; order Cypriniformes; family Cyprinidae; genus Enteromius; species Enteromius viviparus. Next base: position 10,769 of record JAUCNO010001915.1, read on the forward strand.
GTATTTTACCTACTGTATATATTTTGCTACATTGACGTTGTAACAGCCACGCCATACTTTGCACCCAGCCACGCCATACTCTGCACCCAACCACGCCATACTCTGCACCCAGCTCCTCCCTCTCAGTCACTCATCATGCTCACACCAATCATCACCTGTCTGCACACCTGTCATGGACCCAAGCACTGATGACTTTGCTAATATAAGCACACACCACACAGCACTCACTGTGCAAGCTCGTAAATACGTAGAGGACAAACTAACCTGTGATTCTTACCTGCTAACGTTTACCTGTTGCTTTCCAGAAGTCTCTGTTAAAGCCCTAGTGTTCTCCTCTGTGTTCTCCCAGCTCCTTCCTGTCTCCAGCGTCCTCCCAGCGTCTTCTGTGTGGTAATCGTACTCTGTGGTGTGTGGTGTGGTGCGTCGGATCCTTGCAACCTGCGAATGAGAGAAAGACTTTTAAGTTCCCTTTTTCAAGATACCCAGAACTGGATGAATTTATGTTTACTTACCTTTGTTGACTTTTTCGTTATAATAAACTCCTTTGTTGAACTTTTACCCACCTGCCTCTGTCCATACGTTACACTTGGAGTCCTTCAGGTGTTTTTTAACAAACTCCATGCAGGCTTGTATGGGTCTTGATGGTTGACTTTCTACTATCTAAGTATCTCCCAACTCCCGACTGCATTTCTGGAGCTCAGCCACAGTGATCTTTGGGTTTTTATTTACCACTCTCACCAAGGCTCTTCTCCCCCGATAGCTCAGTTTGGCCGGACGACCAGCTCTAGGAAAGTTCTGGTCATCCCAAACGCCTTCCATTTAAGGATTATGGAGGCAGCTGTGCTCTTAGGAACCTTAAGTGCAACAGAATTGTTTTTTTTTAACCTTGGCCAGACATTTACCTTGCCTCAATTCTGTCTCTTAGCTCTTCGGGCAGTTCCTTTGACCTCATAATTCTCAGAATATTTAATAATTCTTAAGAGTGTCACAGCAAAGGGTCTGAATTCTTAGGACCATGTGATATTTCAGTTCCCTGTCGACACTTCACTTGTACTGATTCTGCTAAGACGCTATGAGAATTTTTTTTCCTCCTAACTGAAGCCATTTTCAACTATGCAGTGAAAACAGCATGGCCATTGGTTAGTGCAGTGCTATCTGGATAAACCAATAGGTTGGTCGCCATGCTGCGCCAACCAATGGCCTTGGCTCCGGCCAAAGCTCATCTGAGTGGGAGGGGCTGTCTATATATATTGCGGCCGCTTCACCACAGGATCCCTTGCTGGTCCTGACAAGAAACCTGCTCAGTTCGAAAATGCCTTGCTGCTGGACAATTCCCCTTCACCCATCCGGCGAGAAAGAATCTCACTAAAACTAATTTCTAACAGGTATATTCTTATCCTATAGCGAGTGAAGCAGGCTCGGAGAGCCATGGGTCTGTGCATTTGGGTCGGTGTTTACACACAGGATTAGTGCTTAGAGCTAAAATGTTCAGTTTGTTCAGTCTCCTACGATTTAGACCATTTTGGGCTCAGGGTGAACTTTGCAAAGAGTATGCTGTTTCCCAGCCAACAAAAAAAACGTTTCTGGGCACTGTAATAGACTTAATGCAAATGAGTGCGTCGATCTCGCCGAAGCACTATTTTTACTAACGATTATTTTCTACAACACCTGCTGGATAGGGGCCATTCCCCATACATCCTTAAAGCATATGTCGCGGCCCACCACAACCTTATAGCAGGCCAGACTGTGGGCAAGGATAGTCTTATTATTCATTTTCTAAGAGGAGCTAGCCGGCTAAGACTCTCTCGACCTCGCACCATCCCTACATGGGACCTGCCCACTGTGCTTGAAGCCCTCAGAGGCGCGCCCTTTGAACCCCTGCAAACGGCTACATTGAAAGCACTGATGCTATAGACTGTTCTGTTGCTGGCATTGGCATCAGTTAAGCGAATATGCGACCTGCAAGCACTGTCTGTGAGCCCCGCCTGCCTGGATTTCGGGCCCAATGACTCAAAGGTCATCCTGAAACCAAGGCTCGGTTATATACCGAAGGTGCTCTTCACACCATTCAGAGCGCAGGTAGTATCTCTTTCGGCGCTACCCCCTAACGAGGGCCATGACTTTAACCTCTCTGCCCTGTCAGGGCCTTGAGAGCCTACATTCAGCCGTATATCTGCTTCGGTGTCCACTCTAAAGGGCTACTGGTCTCGAAGCAAAGGCTTTCTAAGTAGGTTGTGGGTCGAAGTAACCTGAATCCTGTGGCGAAGCAGCACTATATATAGATGGCCCTGCCCACTCAGGCGAGCTTCGGCAGGAGCCGTGTCCATTGGTTGCCGCAGCACGGCGACCACCCGATTGGTTTATCCAAATAGCACTGCTCTTACCAATGGCCATGCAGTTTTCACTGCATAGTTGAAAATGGCTTCAGTTAGGAGGAAAAAAAGTTTTTCCCATAACGTCTCAGGGAACCTGAATTACAAAAGCAATATAACAAAGGCTGAAAAATTTAAGGGGGTCTGAATACTTTCCGTACCCAATTTATGTAATACACTAGGGCTGGGCGATATATATCGAATGATATATTGTGCGCATCTCGTCAGTAAAGACGGTTCTTTGATTAGCACTAAATCTCTGTCAGCTGTTTTTAAAAGAAACGCCAGTTTATGAACAGAGCCGTACATCACTGAGAAGCTGCGCCATTGAATCACCTGCGAAACTAACGCGTAGCTTCTCAGTGATCTACTGCTCTGTTCATAAACTGGCGCAGCATTTAAACAAAGCTGACGAAGATTTAGCGCTAATCAAAGAACCGGCTTTACTGACTAGATGCGCATAATATATCGCTCGATATATATTGCCCAGCCCTATAATACACATATATAAAGTAACAATATACATTGCAACATTAAGTTAAATAAAGCAATTAAAAGGTAGCTTCCTAATGTAAATGCGTTAATGTTATTATACAAATATTATAAAATCATCTGATGTTTAAACATAAAAATAAATACGACCCAGTAGAATATTTTTTATTTGTTTCATGATCATTATTCATTAAAGGAGTCTCTGTCTCTCATTGCACTGCTAAGAAAAACTGAAAAGTTGCCTCCAACAGTTTGTTTTTTTCTCTTTATTTCAGCCCTGGTGATAAACATCTGACATTTTCATGAGCAATAAGATTCTATTGTGACTTTTGAACAAGCTATACAGAGTTCATATTCAATTGTTATTTGTCTGTCAATCAGTATGAGTTTAGAAAGTATAAATTAGCAGTTAGAATTAAATAGACATTAGCATTTACAGATGTGTTGTTTATAGTCCATCGGATATTCCACATTGCTGCAATTTAATGTTGCACTTGATACATGTCTCAGTTATTGCACACAAATATTTAATTTATTATATTATATAATATATAAAATTTGTATGTATAATATCATTTGCATATTTGTGCATTTGCCAGGCCACTGGGACAGTATGGAAGAGTATACCTGCATGATCCCCCGAGACACCCATGATGGAGCCTTTTACAGGGCCGTGCTTGCTCTACATCAGGATCTCTTCTCATTAGCACAACAGGTACTACATAATAAACAACTAATAAGAGTTATTAAATCTGCCTCTGCCTCAAACCTTATTTGTCATCCTCTAAAAAAAAAAAATTGAAATGAAAAAAAAAAGAAAAAACTCCTTTACATGGAAGAAACAACCCAGGAGGGAGATGTTTAAGGAAAGAAATATTCTGTCAAAGATGATAAGTGCAGCAGTTGCCGTGGTGCATTGTCTCACAGGCGTTATGTAATATTGGTCAAAGGCTACCCTCAGTCTGCACGTCAGATAACTTGGCTGACACATCCCTGCGGTAATGCAGTGTTCCTTTTCCAAAACAAGCGTGTGCGCGTGTGTGTGATGAGCTCATACACGTGTAGAAAATCACAGACACACCCATGCACTTTCTGTGTTCGCCATTATTATCCTTTTCATCCCACCTTTTCCATTACTCGAAAGTACATTACGGCTAAGGTTACTTTAGGTAAACAGCAGTTACAGCATCAGTTTAAAGTTAGAAAGGAAAGTAGCCATTGACAGAATGAAATAAATCTGTGCTTGTGGTCAGAGAATTTTTGTAATTTCGGTTACCACGGATCACATCACATTGATTCCTGATTCCTTGATCACTCTTTGCTTTCCTTATTTTAGGTTTTCTGAGGTGAACCTAAAAGTCAATAGGCTGTTTACACACAAACACTTTATATTTAGTTAATTACAGTAATATTTAGAGGTGTAAAGAGTACTTGGAAACCATACTTGACTAAAAGTGCAGATACCTTACAGTGAAACTTAGGAGTTATGAGTCACCAATTCCAAAACAGCTTGAGTAAAAGTATTATTACACACACACACACACAGAAATGAAATGGTTAGTAATCAGTAAGCGTGCTTACACACACGCGCACACACACAGATATTAAATGGTTAAACTTATATATTAATACAAACACAGACACACAGAAATGAACTGGTTAAATTATCATATTAATACAAACACACAGACACGCACATGCACTGGCATACAGTCACACATATTGTATTGCAATGTAAGATATTTTAAATAAATGACAGGCAGTAGTTATTGCAAGTCTTCTCTTCTAAAGAATTGATTTGTTTTTTTCGGGTTTCATTGTAATGATTATCTGGCAAAATTGTAAAATCTTTGAGCAAAATCGTAAATTATAACTAAATGTGATTTTAAATGTTAAAATAGTGATTTTATAATGTCTTCATCAGCAAACATGAAAAGCACTGTTCCCTTTCAGTCGGTCACTCTGACGTCACGTCGGTGAGCGACGAATAGGAATCTCGCCCTCGAGATGCCAAAACAACTCTGCGTGTACAAACACGCCAATGAATTTTATTGGCATACGCTGATTAGGATCAGCTGA
>JAUCNO010001915.1:20398-58583 GCA_032353835.1 Enteromius viviparus
GCTTTGTAGTTCCAGACAAAAGGCACCAGGATAGAGTCCAGCTTTTTGAAAAAAGATTTGGGCAGAAATACAGGGATGTTCTGGACTAAATACAAAAATTGAGGAAGAAATATCATCTTAATCGAGTTTACCCTCCCCACCATAGACATGGGGAGTGTTCTCCAGAAATTGATCATGGATTTAAGTTTAGACACCAGAGGTTGAAAATTGGACTTAACCAAGTTAGAAAACTTTTTTGTCACCTCAATTCCTAGGTATGTGAATTGTTCTGAAACGATCTTAAAGGGGAAATGTTGAAGCCAAGAAGAATTTTCAATACTGATTGGCATCAGCACGCTCTTGTCCCAATTAATTTTATAACCAGAGAAAGTACCATAATGATTAATCAAATTAAGGATATTTGGAATGCTACGCTTGGGTTCAGAAATGAATAAGATTAAATCATCCGCATATAAGGCTAATTTATTATCCGTACTTCTTGTTTTATATCCTATAATTTCAGTATGTGCTCTAATAGCTTCAGCTAAAGGCTCAATCGCTAATGTAAACAAAAGTGGTGACAATGCACAGCCTTGTCTTGTACCCCTGTGTAATTCAAAACGAGAAGACAATGTTTGATTTGTGAGAACTCTTGCGGATGGACTAGAGTACAACAGTTTAATCCAAGAAATGAAATTATCTCCAAGATTAAACTTCTTTAGTACAGCAAATAGGTAAGGCCATTCAATTTGATCGAATGCCTTCTCTGCATCCAATGACAGAATAGCTAGATCTTGCTGCCTACCTCTGGAAGAGTAAATTATGTTAAAAAGACGCCTAAGATTAGAGGAAGAGTTACGACCTGGAATAAAGCCGTTTTGATCTGGATGCACCAGGTTTCTAATTACCGTATTTAATCTGGCTGCCAAAGTTTTTGCCAGAATTTTTTGGTCTGAATTCAAGAGTGAGATCGGTCGATAAGAGCCCAGTTCCTCTGGGTTTCTTCCTTTTTTTGGAACTACAGTAATAATTGCCTCATTTAGCGAAGGTGGTAGGAATTGATCTATAAATGCCTGATTATAAACCCTATTTAAATAAGGTGATAATAGATCGTTACAGGCCTTATAGAATTCGTTACCAAATCCATCTGGACCTGGAGTTTTACCTCCTTTAAGAGATTTTATGGTATCTGAAATTTCTTTAACCGTAATTTCCGCACTTAACTCCTCAACTTGATCCGGATTTAATGAGGCCAGTTTCTGCTGCTCTAGAAACTGAGTAATTACTGTAGGGTCTATATTTCCTTTAGACGTATACAGTGTCTCATAAAACTTTTGAAACCTGTTATTTATGTCCTTGGAAGAAGTAAAGATTTCACCTGTATCTGATTTAATTTTGTATATTATTCGTTCCGATGCCGTTTTACGTAGTTGTCGAGCTAAAAGTTTTTGAGGCTTATCCCCGAATTCAAAGTATCTTTGTTTCACATACTGAAAAGACTTTGAAATTTTAGAAGAGAGGATTTCATTCAATTTATATTTAAGTGCGCATATTTTGTTGTATTTTTCGTTACTTGGATGTTTAGCATTTTCTGTATCCAATTCGCGAATTTGCGCCTCTAGTATCACTGATTCAGCCCTATTTTTCTTTCTCTGAAATGCTTGATACGAAATAATACAACCTCTAATGTATGCCTTAAATGCGTCCCATAAAACCCCCATAGAAATGTCAGGCTTGTCATTAAACTGAAAAAAAGTTTTTATATCCTTTTTTAAGTGGTTGATAAAGATGTTGTTTGTGAGTAACTGAGAATTAAGCCTCCAATTTCTTTGTGGAGTTTCTATATTATCTATTTTAATAGAGAAAGTCATTGGGCTGTGATCGGAGATAATAATATTGTGATATTTAGCTGTATCGACCTGGGGCATGAGTTTACCATCAAGAATGAAATAATCTATTCGTGTATATGAATTATGAACTTGCGAATGAAAGGAGTATTCCCTAGCCGTAGGATTGAGAGTTCTCCACACATCACACAAATTAGAGTTATTTATATATGAATTCAAAAATTTACTGGAGTTTGAGCTAATAAGTTTTGCAGAGTATGATTTGTCTAAATACGGGTCTAAGATACAATTAAAATCTCCACCAATTATGAGATTTGTCTCTGAAATATTTGGAATTGAATCAAACACCTTTTTAAAGAACTCCGGTTGGTCACAATTTGGTCCATATATATTAATTAGTGTTAATGGAAGAGCAGATACTTCCCCAGCAACAATCACGTATCTCCCTTCTTTATCTGCAATGGTCAAATTATGTTTAAAAGGGACACCTTTACGGATAAGGATAGCTGTTCCTCTAGATTTAGTAGAAAAGTTTGAATGATACACTTGTCCAATCCATTTGCATCTCAGTCTAGCATGCGCTGTACGTTTCAAATGAGTCTCTTGTATAAACATAATATCTGAAAACAGAGATTTTAAATGTGACATTACTTTTCCTCTTTTAACTGGTTCATTTAGACCTTTTACATTCCAAGTGGAGAAACTCAAAGACGCCCCCTTTGCAATTACATGATTACACATACACTGTAATTACAACCTGAAATTGTTCCAACAAGTTACCTACAGCCTGAAAGACATTACCATGGAGAACTTTAGCACTAACCCACCCCCCTAACAGAATGTTTGATAACAGAACACGTTTAGCTGTTACAGAAACACATGTACAGCACAACTTACCACGAAGTAGACGGCGATAGAAAGAAATAATAAAACACAAAAAGAACATACAGGCCGACCTCCGCATTTTACTTCGCAGAGACTTCTACAGGGTCCAACTGTGAGTCCGTAAAATAACAGAAACTTTAACAAAACAACAGGCTTAACGCTTCGGAATGATTATTCCGCATTTAATTAGTTGTGCCGAACTGTTCGATTGCAAATTTCCATGCTTCGTTCGCGTCGGTGAAAAGTTTCTCTCCTTCATTATAAGTCACCCGCAACTTTGCTGGATACAGAATGCCAAACTTCACACCGGGTTTATCCCGCAGGATCTGTCTCACCTTGGTGAAAGCTGCCCGACGTTTGACCACCGCCGAAGGAAAGTCCCTGAAGATCTGAATAGAGCGACCGTTGAAAGTTAACTTTCTCTGTGATGACACTTTGCGCATGATTTTTTCCATGGTGTGGCCGTGGTGTATCCGTGCGATGAGTTGCCGGGGCGGGTCATTGTCCTCAGGACGGGAACGAAGAGCTCGGTGCGCGCGATCCAGGACAGGCAGCTCATCCAATCCAAGCACCTCCATGAGCAGTTTAGCTACAAACTCTCTAGCACCTTGACCATTTTCCATTCCCTCTCGGATTCCAGCGATTCTTATATTTTGCCTCTTAGAGCGACCTTCTAGATCGATGCATTTCTCCGTTAATTCTGACACTTGATCAGACAGACTTTTAACTTGAGTTTGTAACTTCGTAACCGCGTCTGCTGAGGCCGTGGCATTCAGTTCAAGATGGTCGAGAGTCGTACGGTGTTCGTGTATGGTTAGCTGCATTGCATCAAACTTTCCATCGATTTTCTTTTCCAGCGTCGCTATATCTCCTTTTAAACTCTCTTTAATATCAGTTTTAGCCTTGTCCAGCTCTACTCGGAGAGATTCAATTGCAAGCAGCACCGGATCGCTTGCTGTTGAGCTGGCCTCCTCTTCCCGCGCGCCCGATGTCTCGGTCGAACTTTCTCCCTCAGCGACATCTTTCCTTACTAACTTTTTCGACGGCATTTCTGCGCACGTAAATTGCAATCGGTGATGGACACAACACTAATAGAGCTTCGGAAACACTAACGACCTTTATGTTGTCTTGTTTTATAGAAATTTAAATGAAAGTTTACGGAGCCACCGAACCCACGTCTTATTCCATCTTCAACCCGGAAGTCCCCCCGCGAGGTAATCTTTTGATTAATTGTTGTTTAAGTTGACGCAATAGATCCCATTGCTGTAAAATTGGGATTTAACATTTTTCACAATTTGCGATTCTGTGCAAATTACCTATAGAATCTTAAATGATTCTGATTTTAATCTTTGTTTCAACTAAATTTGCTACAACACATGCAACCAAGGGACCAATAAGGACATAACACACAGACAGGGTTGAAACACAAAACAGTCCAGGGTAGAGTGCCCTCTGGTGGAGCTCGAGGGCACTTTGGTTGGTGATCTTGACAGATACCATGATGATGAAACTTGTACTTGGTAATTTTGTGGTTTAAGGAATATATGATGATGATGTTATGATGGCATGGAAATGTCATCATAATAACAGACTGGTCTGTAAAACTTTCTAACATATTTTAAATATTGTATGCCACAAATTTTAAATATTTTCACTACTTTTGAAAATCCAGCATTTAGTTGATCTTCATAAGCGCTTGTCGTCAAAGTTGTAAGAATAATGTCATTCTTCTTTTGTGAGGGTGTTAAGCGTCACTACAATCTTTGTTTACAAGCAGAATGTTAGAGACCAGGACACACACGTCTCTCGGAATCCTGTATAATTCAGTCAATCCGACGACCACTTCAAAACCCCTGAAGTGTTTTCACTTTTGTGTACCATATGCATTTGTTACAAAGGGACTGAGGTTCGAGTGGGGATCCAAGTGCAAAACTTTATCCACAAGACGTGGTCAAACAAGCAGGGTCAAACACCAGCAAACTGTACAATCCAGGCAAAGGCAAAAGAATATATCCGATAACAAAGCGAGGGTCAGGGCAGGCAGCAAACAATAAAAAAAAAGAAAACACAGGAACTAGAAAACAAGGAATAGTCAAACAATAATCAGGATTTGAGAGTGGGTGAGGGCTTCTTATAAGCTAGACAAAGGGGAACACAAGACAGAACCAACCAATGAGAACATGACACATGCAACCAAGGGACCAATGGGGACACAACACACAGACAAAAGAAGCACCTGAAATAACACTCCGGAGTAGAGTGCCCTCTAATGGAGGTCATGGGCACTCCAGCTGGTGATCGTGACAGCATTATTAAGCCTGTTTTCTGTGAGGAGACTAACTAACTATTAATAAATGGTAAATTATGAATTTAATGGTTTGTTAAAGCGATAGTGCACCCAAAAATGAGAGTTCACCTTTGAAGCATCCTAAGTGTATGTGAGTTTCTTCTTTCTGACAAATCCAATTGGAGTTACATTAAAATCACATCATTAGTGGTGAGCACGGAGACAAAATGCCAGTCATAAATGAAAAGCACAAACCAAGAATCTAGGAGATAAAATCTATAAAATCTAGGAGGATTTCGATTATCCTATTTTTTTTCATTGCCAAAGTAAGGAAACATTGTTTCCTTTAAAACTACTGAAGAAGCATACAGTACACCTAGGATGCTTCAAAGGGGAGTAAAAGACAGAATAGTTTTCATTTTTGGGTGAACTGTCCCTTAAATCGCAAGAATTGGACCTTAAAATAAATCAAAGAACAAAGAAATCAACATGAATCCAAACAGTACATTTCACAGAACTTGGTTTTAAAGTAGATTAAAATTCTATTTATCGTGGGCATATACCATTGGGCCTCATTCTGATTGTTTCCTGTTGATATTTTCTATTTCCAGAAAAGTTTGTAGGTCTGTTGACGTTTCTAGTAGTCACCAAGGAAACAAACTCACATTAGTCATTTGGTTAATATTTCTCCTGAATATTTGTCCCCAGCTGAAGAGCGAACGAGCATAAGACAACTTCAATCCCTGAAATCCTCTCACAATAATGAGATATGATTAAAACGGCAGATAGACAGCAGTCTCACTGACACGCATGAGGGGAAACACACTTGCACACATTCCCACTAATGAGCTTTGATTTGTGGGACTGATAGTGTGTGTGGTTTCCTTAAAACGACTCTGTAAATCCTCAGTAATGTAATTAAGCACAACGGCAGATTTATGCATGTAGCAGGACAGAACCTGATCCTTGCCTATTCTTTCCACGCTCTGAAAAGCCCTTTGTCTAGCGCTGCCATCCACTGTTTCGGACTTGTGTGTGTACATCTCTTAATTTTCGATAAAGATGACTCACCTGACTGGTTTAGTATAATCATTAACAGAAGCAATGAACTCTCTAGTGTTTCATTATAGAGAGCAAGACCAAATCGGTTGGATTACGAGAACAACAGAAGCCTAGAAAACTCCAAATAACCACCAAGAACTTGAAGTTTCAGATTAAACAGGTTGAGGTACAGAATACCTAGCATGCTGACTACTGAGGATGGACCTAAAAGGCACATTTACAGCTGGAAACCTCATTCTGTCAGAGCCACTCAACCTCATTTCAGTCACCCTGGGAGATGTATCAACAGCAAAGCCTGCCTTCTGAGCTCCAGACCTCAGCGCTGGAGAAATACGGTGAGTCTCCGCCACACCAGGGTTCTTCAAAACCCTTTAGCATGGATAACATTAAGCTCGGCCTGTCAGTGGATCTCTGATCTCTGCTTTAGAAATCAAAAAGCACTTCAAATCGACCCCATGTTGAGAGGATGAGGAAGCAGGGACAAGAGAGAAGGCGACAGCAGGCCTGAAATCGGAGCATCTGCCCAGGTTTTCGTAATGAATGTTAAGCAGGTTCGCTTCTGGGGTGCGGCTGTGCCAGAGGTCAGTGACGGGCAAGGCAAACTTCGGCTTTATGCCACCCCCCCAGTGAGCCTTCGAAATCAGGCAAGGTGCTAACTCCTGCTCCTGCTATTGTGGCGGTCCCACTAACCATATTGATCTCTGATGCTAGCAGATTAGGGCATAAAGAAGGCTCTGTCCAAGCAGTGGGGGTCCGCTTCTGATTCTTCTTTCGGGGTCACAGAATCTGTGGAGCCCCTCTGACCCTCAGAGTCAACACGTACACACACCATTGGCTCTGCAAAGGTGGCGAGGATGGACACTATTAAGCCCGATTGGTTGGACGGTTACATTCATGGCTCATCATAGCTGACCCGGCGAGCTGCAGTGGGCCGTTGGTTTTGTGCATGTGTTTTACACCGGCCTGCTCCATGCTGGGGATCAAGGCCTGCCTCTTTTGTAGACTATTAATAGGGTTGCAGTTTGGAGACCTCATTGTTTTGGGGGAAAAAGGATTTCCTCATGTGTTCGTGGTGCCTTTGTGGTTTGATTGATGTTCTGTGTTGTAAGGTTGTGTGTGGATGATGTTAGGGTGTGTGTTTGTTGTGTATTAGCTTGGTAATTCTCTTGTTGCGGACGTCTGTGTAATGTGGTTTGTCAGAGATTGCTCTATAAGACTAGACAGTGATTTGCTTTTATCAACTCAATTGAGACTGAAAAGTTAATCTGTCTGGACTGAATGACTATCAGTCATAAATCGGGAAAATGTTGTTCCTTTTTTGAGTTCTTAAAGGCTTAGTTCACACAAATTAATTAATTTATTGTTTATCCTTACATTGTTCTTAAGTTATAAGATGGGTTTCAAACCCATGTCCTTCATTTGAAGCAAACAAAAAGAAGATATTTGTAATGAAAAGTTTTCTGTCAAATATACCTGAAAGTCCCACAACAGAGACAGTTCAGAAATGTCATGAAGACATTGTAAAAGTAATCGGTGTGTGTTCTGAAGATGAGTGAGAAGTCTTATAGATTTGGAATGACCTAAAGGGGAATGATTTTTTTGGGTGAACTGTCCCTTTAAGGAAAGGATTGTGGAAAGATCAGTATATTCTCAGAATTTTTTCTAGACAGCTACACAACTGAAATGATCCCAGATCCAGAAAAGTGATCAAACCCAGTCCATGTGACATCAGTTGCTCAACTTCACTTTTGCAATGTTAGGAGAATACTTTGTTGCAAATGAAACAAAATTAACATAAGTTGTTCCTGAAACTAAAGTGCTACCTAATTTTTCTGCTATGGCCTTTTAAAAATATAGATATTATGATTAATCACAATCTTCACTTCAACATCCCTGATAACGATTCTTAACGATTCTCTTTTATTCTGTTTTCAGTGACCGCGTGACCGCGTGTATTTTTACAGCATTTCCCATCCTGCATGTCTCTGCTAATTCACTTAATATTTTGTGTCTCTCAGCATTTATTGTGTCCAGAGGAGGACAATTGAGATTTGTTAAAAAGATAAACATGTGCTTGTGTGTTTGTACATATCAGCCCATAAAATATGGCCGATACAAAGTGATCATCTGGTCTCTGACTCATTGCTTCAATGATTGTCCATAAACATTAATTAAATCGTATATAGGTCTTATATAAGACAGTTTGCGATAATTGGAAAATATGCAAGAAGTTTCCTTAAGAAATGAACAGATGGCCCACAAGCCAAGAGAGAAAGAATCAGTGAGGGAGGAGAAGAAAGGACCACTTTGCTTATTAGTACATCAAGTAATTTGATCTTCTTTCTTCCACCTACTTGTTTTTGACAAGCTTCACATTTCCTGTGTCTATACCAGTCTAGGAGCATTTCCTGCCTGGCCTCAGTCTCTGTGATGCAATAGTAAACAGTCTCCCTGACAGGAAAAGCCCAAAGGACAGGGGCTCTGCTGCGCCCCTGAGACACTGAGGCAATGGAAAGCCCATCTGCCTGGAATTGGCCTAATCTCATCTGGTGAATTGGACGATGGGATACAGAAAACACCAATCACGCCTGTCCAATTTCATTACAGATCCAAATGATGAGAAGTTCAGAGAGGAGAGCAGAATGGTGTGGGCTGACTAGACTCAGTACAGACCCGCTTATGTTTGCTCCAGAGCCCCGATTGAAATAAGACCGTCACCCTGTGACCTCTAAGGCAGGGTGTTGGATTACGACATGAATATGACATCTAATCAAGACCGCTGTTCACCCAAGCTGCCCTCCTGATGTTTAAACGCAGCTTGTGGTGTTGTGACTTTTAATGAGTCTTAGGGTCTCATGAGGTCTGCTGGTCTTGTCCGTCCCTTAGCCAATCTGTGAAGTTTGTGAATATTACTGTCCTCATTCACAAAAACAGAAGCGGTATTTTCTACTGGGCTCTGGTTTCTACTGCCAGTGTTTAATCTGTGTGTTCTGCTGCCTCAGGATCACCCATGTCGATCCAAACATATTTGGACTAATTAGGTTGAAGACAGGTTCTTGTGTACTGAGAGGCTACAGTTCAGCTACAGGATTTGGTCATTGTGCACTGTCCAGCAGTCATGTTTTTATGTCACTGGTGATTCCCAGATCTGTTCCTTTAAGTTTATTCAAATGCTTCAACAATAATTAAACTGATAATCTGAAGTGTAAAAATGTATCTACAAATTCAGTAAATTGATGAAAGAAATAAAATGTCACCCACAGATAGTATGCAACAGATACAAAGCATGTGAGATTAAACCCACACAAAAATGTAATTTATTTTATTACATAATACTGTATATTATAATTATTAGCTTTTCATTAAACTTACAAACCCACTGCAGTTCCTTAACCCACAATGTTTGATAAATTTTGATAATAATATGTTTTATGCACTTCCTATGGTACAATATTCTCTTACTTGAATTAATTTAATAGATGAGTTGAATCAAAAGTCATCCAAAAGTAGTCTGATTACCTAAAATATGTAGTGCTAATGTAGTGTATTATGCTACTAACTACAATTTTTGTCATGTAATTTAGAAACATAAATGGATTACAATTTGCACCCATCTCTTTATATTGCCCTATCAAGATATAAATAAATACTTTTTATATTTGCATTCTCTGGGTAGATGACGTTAATAATATATACCAATTGTCTATAAAATGTGAATACTTTACCCATGTCAATATCTATACAGTGATATCTATTTCAGTATCTATACAGTAACATTATAACAAACATTATCTTATATATTTTTATATATATTTACCTATAATATAAATTTTTTAAGATGGATAAACATGTCTATGATATATGTTCAAAAAAGCATCACACAAATGTAAACATGCATTAAGTTAAATAGTCATATATGTTTTTAACAATATATTTAATGGAAAAAAATATATTTGAATATCTATTTCAATATTACATTTGTATATAGGAAGAACTCAATGCACAGATTTCTTCGTTATTTATAATTATGTGCATCATTTGAAAAAAGTGAGATGTTAAGTGAGTTGTGAGGATTTTTTTTAAAATTTCATTCTATACAGTAGTTTATCCCAATAATGTATAGATTTAACTTTTTTGGCCTTTTTTAGTAAATAACTGTTTGGTACAATAAGATGGTAATTTTTCTATTAACAGTTTAATTGTACATTTTTTAAACTGCATCTACAGTATAATAATGTTTGGGTTTTTTTTTTAGCCTGTGAATGTCAGTTTAAGCCTTTTTTTAAGTAAATTGCAAATTTATATATTCCCCATTTATCTTCAGCTTATTTTTGGAAATAATTAGGAATCATTTCGAAATACTTGAATCGAATCATAATTTCAGACTTCACACCGCATTGCTTTCAAAAAGCAAAGTGTCATGAATAAATCAAATTGTTGATGGATAAATGATGTGCATCTCTACTAATAATGTGAACCAGGCCTGCGGTGATGGTGGTCACATGCTCGTTTACCAGCATTTTACAATGGCTTCAAATGTGGCCAAATCCAACTGTTTTGTACAAAAAAGAGCCAAAAACAAAACTTTAAAAAAGAGAACAATGCTGCAACCTGTCAATAATGATTTCCCTAATGCTTCTCAATGGACAGGTTCAAGCAGGCGTTCAATATTCTTCCTTTGGTCCCACTCTGCAGGTCCCACTCATCGCCCACAGGTGGGCCGGTGGTTTCAGATCGCACAATTCCCTACCCCACTGAGTGGCCACTGTGAAAGAGAGGAAAAAGCACCAGGCTGCCAGGCTGAAGCTGACTCAGAAGCTCTGGCATCTGCCACAGTGAGACTGATGACCCTAGAAGAGCCAAATACGTGACCTCAGTGAACAGGGACAGGGATAGACAGAGGAATCGTGAGATGTCTGTGGTGATGGATGAGTCTCTGCTGGAGCCCTGGGCCACAGGTCAGATAGATGAGAGTGTCCGAGAGCCAGTGAAAAGAAAAAGGGATCTGAGAGACGGAGTTGAGACCCCCACAGCATTGCAGCTAAAGGCAAAGATAGCTGATGAGAGCTTGATGAACTTCCTCAAAAAGGCTGGTGCAGTGGTCGGTATTCACTATTGAGATGCAACACAGCTCTCGGGCAAAGACACAGGCTCAATTGACATTCTGAGAAGGAGGTCTATGAATCACAGTTACGTGTGTGTGTGGTCATGTTAGTGAAGCCAAAGTTTGTGCACAAACTGAAGAGATGAGGAGAAACACTGAAGATCATTTAAAAAAATGAGTCTCAAAATGTGTTTTTTTTTTTTGCAAAACTGTCCACCACAGTGCTAGTGTGTTTTTACGATTGTCAAGGTGTTGCTCAGCACTTTCTAAGGTGTTTGGAGGAGTTTTTACATGATGTTGTGAGGTTGTTATGATGTTCTGGTTGATTGTTGAGTGACTGCTTGCTGGCGTTAATGCATTTTCCCCCTCATTTCACTGTCGGACAGGCGGAAAGTCCTAGAACACAGGTTTTTACATTGCCATCTGGAGGTACAGTATCGTGTTAAAGGGTCCATAGAAAATGTAAAAAATAAATGATTTTAAAACATGTATTTTTAGATCTGACAAAATGAAACCTATTAATATTTTTTATATATGTTTTTAATAACATGGACAAATGTGTTTAATTGAGAATGCGTCTGTTTGCTTGTTTGCTTCTGGTTTATACAAATAATAGATCAAATCTTTTTGATAAAAAATTTTGCTAATTTTTTTTTTGTATATATATCAAAGACAATATAAAAGCAAATAATTTAATTAATTTTTGAAGTAATAAATTACTTTTTGAAGTGAACTTAAAATTAAGTTGTAATACTATTTAACAATGTCTATGTAATAATGAAATGGTGTATTTGAGAACATAAAAGACTTAAATAAATCATACATAAAATGTTTAAATCGTAGTATAAATAAAACAGATAACATTGTGCATTGCAATTAATCTCAGTCAAACTGCATTTGTGTTATTTTGATTAGGTAAAAGAAATGACAAAATACTAGCTAACTACTACAATTAAAAAATAATAATAATAAAACATGATAACATCATAAAAAAAATGGAGTTATATGTTTTTGTAAGTAAACTCTTGGTTGTATTCATAATATCCTCGCAATTTTTTCTAAACTGCATTATTATTTTAGCAAAAGGCTTTCTGTCTATCTTTTGGAGGTTTTGAAAACACCTAACTTAGAAAAGTAATAACGGCATTTACATACAAATAGTGCCCAATGAATCATGCACGGACGGTCAGAAAACACAGTGACCCAAAGTATATAAGCAATAATAACAGACATGTTTATCTTAGCAAACAAGACTAAATTAGTGTCAACATCAGTCCAATGTAAACCTGTTTCTGTCCCCCAGGCACCATCATATTACTTCTGTTTTGTGAAGCAAGCTGTCCTGTGGAACAGAGGACAGCATCACACGGTGAGTAGACTACTTGTGTAAGAACACAATTATGAAAAGACTGCTGGAATCGTTTCCAAATGATTTAGCATGCTGCACACTGACATAATCAAATAAAACCAGACTGATATTCAAATATGACTCCTGCAAACAAACACTATTGCTTGGAAACACATAGGCACTGATGGCTTGTGCCCATCCACCTCACTGTCTCCGTCTTCAAGAGGCCAGAGACTGTGAATGTGCCACAGGCAACAGAGAGGTTACCATGGGGACAGTGAGTTGTGTGGGCTGGCTTCCTGTCTTGGCCTCTGCTTAAACAAACAAGAAAAAAAGGGCACAAAGATCCACCAGCCTCTTACTGACTAATTTACATCTTCGAAATGTACCACACAATCAGCCAGGGGCGAATGAGTATGAATAAACACACACTTATGCATCGCTAAACTTGAAAACACACACACACACACACATTCTCTGCCCTCTGGATCACCTCGGGATGCTATAAAACACTGGGCGCATCACTATGAACTTTACAGGGCCGTCCTAGTCCAAACATCTATTGAGGACACGAGACGATTAACCCACCCATTGGCTTCATACCTCACGGTCTCCATGGACATTGTCGCCACTGAGACGACATCACGAGTGCCGTCAGGGCTCTGAATACTGTACGCCCCAAATGATGACACATGCACAGGTGGGCAAACACACTCGTGGGCCCGCCTTGCTCCGCAGACAAACCCTGGTGTTTACACTGTGATTTATGGTTTGGTTTGGGATGCATTCTGTTCGGTATGACGTCCTTTCTTAACGGCAAGTGGAACTATACTTCCATTTTTGTGTGCATAGAAAAGAGGGTGGCCACAGGAAGGCAAGCCGCATTCAAACTACACAGGCATCTGATCGGGACACAATGACTTGACTGTGTTAGCACTCAATAGGAGGGTACAATTCTGACTCTGGAACAGTGAAATATATTGTTTGGAGTTGAAAGGTGATTTGTGATTATTTTTATTTTTTAGTTAAAATACTCTTACTACTCCAGATTATTCAAAAAAATATCAGAAATTATGTATATGTATATATATATATATATATATATATTGGTGAGTAAATAGTAAATAGATAATTAAGTATAATATTATTAAACATGTATATATATATAATTTGTATTATTATTATTTTTATTAACAGGCTTTCTAATGCTTTATGGTGTTTTTATTTGATTAAATTATTTAGCATTTAATATCCAGCATTTATTCCTATGTGCAGTGTCACACGACTTCTCAGAAATCATTCAAATACACTGATCAAATACACTGCTTAAAAAAAACAAAATAATTATTTAATAACAGAAATGACAATATTTTAGTGAAAAACTGACATTTCAGGTTTCTTTGATGAATAGAAAGTAGAAATAGAAAAAATAAAAATAAATCTTTGAAATAGATATATTTTGTAGCATTATTTTACCTTTGTCACCCGATTTAATGTTGATTACAACCCAAGTAAAAAAGTAATATATTTAAAATATCTTTATTTCATACTAACTATAGTTCAAGTCTATTGACATATTTAATGACAGATATGTAATTATGACCTACTGACATAAAAAGTTTAATTAAACTTTATTTGGGGTTTTACTTGTGCACAATGCATATTTCTTATTAATAAGCCTAAAATGTGTGTTTATGCCACTTTTAATGAGGATTGTATAATATTGTCCTTTAAATGCAAAATATTTCAAGTGTACCTAAAGTATACTCGCAATAGTTTCACTTAAGCACAGTCAAATATACTAAGTTTGTCTATAACTGGACTTCAGCATTACTTCTGCACAATTAAAGTGCATTAAATACAAAATTAGTTGTTCTAAATTAGCAGTCTAAAAGTACATGTGCATGGCTTTTTATTAAATTCATAAATATGTTTATCAACATAATTATCAAAGGTACAAAATTAAGCACGGCTTCTGCCTGCATACAGTATGTTTAAGGTTGCCTGCTCTATATTCCGCAGGATGGGACGAGCTGTTTTTCAAAGGGCAGAAAGTTTTAAAGAGAAGGTGAAGGGGTGAAGAGAGATAGAGGAGATCGAAAAAGTAGCCTCATTGTCTGGCGGGACAGAAAGTAGAAAGTTGCTCAGAATGCTAAGCTGCATCTGAGCCTGGCTTCTGACACGAGCGGCTAATCAGATTTGGTCCTCCCAATCCTAGAGTCTCCACAATGCTCCCCACTGTCATCTCTTCCCCTCCTCTCCTCCGCTCCTCTCTTCCTCATCCCCCCCCCCTGTCCCGGAGCAAAGCTAATTATGGCGCAGGCAGAAACACAAATCTGGCTGATTGAAAAAGTCACTCTTTTTCAGCAGGGTTTAACCTTGTTAGCGCTAAGCCTGGCTTTCTTAGACGTCAGGCTTTTTTGAGAGGAATCCTCTGTTCCCCTGCAGACAGAGACACAGAGACACACTTCTGTTTGGGCCCCGATGGCTTCGTCTCCCCCCGGCGGAGGGTTCACACAGAGGCGTGCGTGTGTATGTGTACGTGTGTTTGTGAAGAGGCTGAGGAGTGTATGCAGGCCTCTTCTCGGGACGGGCCATCTGGGACTCTGGTTTACAGACGAGTGTACGCTGGCCCATCTCCGTCAGAAGGCCGTCCGGCAAGAACACTCGAGGTTAATGACATTAGTACAGGCGGTGTGCGTGTGTGTGCCACAGTGCGGCCTGCCTGACGCCAGGGGGTCATGTCATTTCCTGTAGGCCTCTGAAGAGCCCACACACTGGGGCAGAGGACCCTCAGGCCCGACATGGGGCTACAATCACCATCACAAGGTCAAAGACACTCGCCGTTTAATATACAATGCCACTCTCTGAGGACTCCAAACAGCTTCTGCGAGTAAAGGCTTTGCTTTCATTGCTTTCAGGTTGGGGTTGGAGACAATGCCTGACAGTTGGTTTTGGGTATTTTGAGAGACGCATGTCTAAATTATGGCCTAATTTGTACTTTTTCTCAAGGGTCTGACTTAATGAAACTTGGCAAATTGTCCAAGTTATAAGCCAAATTACATGTTACTTGGAAAAAGTATGGGTTTCATGACTAATTGGAATAAAATGAAATCATGAAGGCTGTGATAATACCGCTCCACATAAACTCACTCATGCATCTGCTTTATTTCCTATATTTAGCATGAAAAATCCCATTGGGATATTACAACCGCTTCATTCAGAGAGTCCAGGTCAAGACGGCACACAAAACAAATGACAAGATAATACTGCAAATACTTGTATAAGACATTTAGAAGTGTTCAAAGGTGGAAGTAAATCTGAGTGCATTTTGCAATTCATTTCAAACCAAATTTTATATTTAATTCTAAGTACACCCTTGAGACTTTTAGCTGAGTTTTTGTTTTGTTTGCATAACCGTCTTCCCAGACTTGTAATAAGAAGTGCCTATAATCCAGCTGTTGTCCTAAAAATAAAAATAAATAATAAAAATTAAAAGGTTTAAGGGTTCCCTGCAATTTTCAAATACAATAATAATTATTTTATATAATGAATATAATATTATTACACATTTTCAAATATAATAATAATTCTTTTATATAATAAATATAATATTATTACACATTTTCAAATAAAATAATAATTATTTTATATAATAAATAGAATATGATAATACATATCCAATAATAAAAAAAAAATTGTTTATAGTTTATTCTACAGTGGAATATTAAATGGTAATACTTCTTATTTTGTTTAATATCCATATAGTATAATAAAATAAAAAATATATATATTGCTATAATTATTAAGAATAATTAAATTTTTCACTAGTTGTGTTTTTGCAATTTATTTATTTTATTATAGTCTTAAATATTTATTGTTTTGTATAATATTTTTGTTTATTAATAATAATAATAATAATAATAATAATATATTTTTTATTATTATTGTTATTTAATAGTATATATTTAATTTTTATTATAGTTTATTAAATCCCAATTATGGTCAGAGATACAAGCTCAATTCGAAAATTTCCCCCAAATCATGTGGTGGTGTTACTGCAATTATGGGCTTTAAGCGATCCTAAACAGTAGGATTGCATGTTTCACTTACCTTAACAACATGAAAAAATGGGTAATGGACATAGGGATCCCTTTCAGGCGTTTAAGACAGATGTGTTGGGACAGGAGGACAGAAAGAGACATCGAATGAATGAAAGAATGACTGAAGGGAGATAAAAGGTGCGAAAGATCTGTTTGTATCAGATGCGAGGCTTCATTAGTGTCAGAGAGAGAGTGTAAAATGGTTTCGGATCACTGCTCTGAGCTCCAATAACACAGAGAACAGGGAGCACATGTCCCCTTTGATAACATTGTCAGCGCAGACATAGCCATGTTTACTCAGCAATTTACTGTCAGTCAATTCAAAAGGGATAAAGACATCAAGACGTGTGTGTATTTGTGCTTGTTAACATTGCCCTGTAGCACTGGACAGGTTAAAACTTGCTCTCTTGACAAGTTATAAGCGGCGTGGCACCCATCTGGCTACACAAAGCAAAGAGAAAAAGTTTGCGAGCACACACACAAACACAGAGAACTAACAAGAACTCTGTTCAGATTCCCGTAAAAATTTACATGTTATGTGTTTGTAAACAACATAGCTTGTGAATTAGCCTGAGGATGCAGCTATGTTTGCTAGCTGGTCGTTGCTAGCTAACAGGCGAAGGGCAAACAAGTTAACCTTTCTTAATATCGATATCAACTGCTGCTCCTTGCTTTCTTATTGTCCCAGATGTATTAACTTAACTGAGGATGGACCATACTGGCCCTGCAGCAAGAAGGCAAAATGTGTGTCACAGTGAAAGGCAATATTGAATAAGCTGTTCAATAAGTCAGCACTAGGGGGCACTGGAGAGAGGTACTTATTCAAGCTAGGTTGAACTAGTGCAGTGGCTTTCCAAATGTTAATTTGTATATTAGTACAAGGATGTTTTGGTAACACTTTAAAATAGCGGATGGTTATAAGTCATTTATAAGAGATTGGTTAATGATGAAATGAGACAAAGGGTTTACACACTTTATCAAATAAAAAAAAAAAAATTTTTTAGTGCTTTTCAACATATCATAACTTGTAAATGACTTGTAAATTAATTAACTAAACATAATAATCACTTATTAATCATTTGTGAATGTTTTGTGAATGTTAACTAATCTCTTATAAATGACTTATAACCATCCGCTATTCCAAAGTGTTACCAAATATTGTTTTGAATTAATTGTACCAGTGTGTAAAACTATGTTGTAGTGTAGTGTAGTTGCTGATGGAAAGTCAGCTGACTGGAAGTCAGTCGTCGTGGAAGTCTTGGGAGGCAAATGATTGGGCGGTGGCTGAAGGGAAGTCCATTGATGCGGTGCGATCTTGGAGACATGGCAGGCACTACTTAACTTACACTAACTCTCACAGACAGAAAAGAGAGTAAAGAAATAAAGAAACGAGACTAAACTTTTTTTCTTCTCATCATGGCAAGCTTGCACGCATGTGGAACGTCTCTTTTAGGAACGCAAAAGGTGGCAGAGAGCATGGCTAAAAGTGTAGACAAAGAGCCGAGGCTAAGAGCATGGTTTAAATAGTGTCTTGAGCTTTTAAACTCATCTTTGGACACATCCCTAAATGTTTTAACCACGATTGGTGAACTATTGTGGTGACATTACTCCTCCAAAATCGTAAATCTAAAAATGTTATCTTTTCAGTCACATAAGAAGATTTATACATTTGACTAAGAATTAGTGGGAAGAAACATTTCAAGCAAGAAAATTGAAGCAAAACCATACTAAAGGGAAAGGGTTAAAGGTCTCTATCTGGTCCTACATTGGGGGATGGAGATCCGGCCAAACAAAATCAAAAATGAATTATTTTACTCATGTAACGGTAATGATGTCCTGTGTCTTTGACCAATATCTTGAGTATTTGTACTTGAATATTTGTCTGTTGAATCTGCTTGCAACAGGGTATCCTAGGCCAATTTACGACATCCTGTTGTCTTGAGGCCTCTTTGTGGAATTCGACTCCTCATGTTTCAATCTTAAAGTGTCTGAGTCACTGTTATCCCTTACACGTGGTTTGCTAAATCAATAAATAGCTAGCGCTATCTGTTAGTTTTAACGTCAGCAAATGTTATGAAAGGGTTCAGTAGGTCTGGAAAATCTGCAAATGCTCTTTTCTTTTATATCTTATTTTGCACAGTGCCATATTTACAGTATATTGTATTTATAAGTTAAGTTATTTTGGGAGTATTTAAATCTAATACCGTATATAAGCTATTTATATTGTATTGCATCTGTTCAGTAAATATTTTTGTATTTGTTTCTTTAATTCTTTCTAAGTATTTTGAATGTGCAATTGCTTTATTTAAATAAAATAATTTATTTAAGATAAATAGTTTCTTATCAGTATATGTACACTAGCAGTGGAATTTACTGCAATGCAACGGGGCGTCACCTGAAATCTTGCCTAGGGCGCCAAATTGGTTATGGCCGGCCCTGGGTGTCTTTAGTGTTTTAATACTTGTTTGGTGAATTTATGCTGTTTTTGTGATTTCTTGGTTTTTGATACATGTGCGCAGTATGAACTACTGTTGTATGGATGAGGGTTTGAAATTGTCCATTTCTGTTAAAGAAAATACTGTTAAGTATATAAGTTGTTTAATGTTTAGAGTTTTTACAGATATACATTAATCTGACATGTGCTGAAAAATGTGGAAGTGGAATTAGGTGCTGGTCATCCGGCCAGAGGAGAAGTGGCCCCAACTAAGCCTGGTTCTCCCAAGGTTTTTCCCCCATTCTCTCATGGATGGGGTTTTGGTTCCGTGCCGCTGTTGCCTTTGGCTTGCTTAGTTGGGGACACCTGATTTCTAGTCATTATCATCGTCTTGACTATAGAGATAGTCTCTGCATTTGATAAATAAATAGTTTTAGATAAAAAATGTTCTGGAAAACTTTATATGTTCAACAAATCTTTATCTGATATGTTGGCCAAAGAACAATGCAGTTTTCTACAGTACTATTAACCATATTGGACATCTTCAATTCAGTACTTTCAAGTTTATCTTTAATGCTACAAGTAACGTTGGCTCAAAACAATTTTGTTCTAAAATCTGTGAGAGAAGGATACGTGTTATTGGCCATTTCAAATGAGTTCATATTATTAATGTTCAGTGTTAAATCTATTTTGAAAAAGTAAATTTGTAAGCAGTCACAGATCCAATACGTATACATAAGTATCAGGTGATACAGTATAGCTTCACCTTAGGGATACATCAGTATTCTGGGGAAGTGGTAAAAAATTCCCCTGAGATCCCACTAAAACAGCACTACACAGCACACTTGGGAGTTTGTGTGTGAACAGTAGCACAACGGTGATAACCAGCCATCAGGTAAAGTTAATATAAATATATGTAACTTGTCAAACATGGTACTGTATGTGAAGGTTTGTCTAAGTGTGCTGCACCTATATCATGTCTGTTGTAAAATGTGTTCTGAAGCTTAAATGGTTCTGCGTGGTGCTAACAATGCTAGAATCATGGGTTTCTTTTACAGGGAGTGCAGTATTAAATGTTTACATCGGTAACACTTTATTTCGATAGTCCACTTCACACATTCTACTGTCAGTAAATGAATTTGAAACTACATGTGAACTAGCAGTCATTGGAGTATTAGTACACTATCTGCTAAATATCCTTTATTTATTTTTTGATGGGTTCACAACTTATCACATACTGGCTATCAGAAACTGTGCAAGTATATGTCAACACTAACCCCAAAAACAGTTTAAACTGAGAATTAGTAGACATGAACTTGCAAATTAATAAGAATTAGTTGGCATGTAGTTGACATGTAGTTACAAAGTTACTTATTGTTAGTAGAATGTCAAAATAAAGTGTAACCTTTACATTTAATGCATTGAATATTTTTAACACTTTATTTCTATAGTCCACTTTGCAGCGGTGGACAGTAACAAAGTAGTTCTATACAGTAGTTACTGTACTTAAGTAATTTTTTCAAGTATCTGTACTTTACCGGAGCAACTTTTACTTTTACTTTACTACATTCCTAAGCAAAGGATTGTGATTCTTACTTCACTACATTTCATAAAACATATCGTTATATCACGTGCTCCGAGTGAGACGCAGACGAGCAATTAATTAACAAACTGATTCTTTTTAATAAACCTGATCAATCGGTTCGCAAATCACACCAAATGATTCATTCTCGAATTAGAACGATCCGATTGCAGCCGAACCTGCAAGCTTTGCCCAGGGAGGAGGCAGACCACAGTCGGACTAGAGCGGAGTAGTTCTGGCTGTGCTTCCTCTGGTCTCCTTTGCCAGAGGTGTGGTATCAAAACCTCCACAGTCAACCAGAAGGCTGTATTTCCTTTCAATTATATCCATAATTCTATAGATATATTGTATTTGTGTTATTTTATGTGCTCCACCCTCAACCACCTGCTTCAGCACCGCTGAAAGCGACTCTGTTGCCCCCTTCTTGGGCCGCAGAGGGTTGGGAAGGTTACGCGAAGCTTGAAAAGTAGATGTCGCCTGTCGGCGGGGGGTCTCCACCTAACGGGCCTTAGAGTCGTGGCCTGTTCCATGGGTGTTCCCATATGTAATGTCGAAGTGATTCGACTGAAAGGTTAACGTCTAGGTTACGTACGTAACCCACGTTCCCTGAAGGAGGGAACGAAGACGTTGCACTTTCACCTGCCACGACTCTAAGGTCACGTTGACGCCGACTCGGCTCTTCAGCGAAAACATGCATGTGCGTTCCGCTCATGCCCTCTTATACTCACGCAGTGATGACATGCACCTGAGCACAATCAAATGCACGCCAATATTCATTGGCCTTTTGTCTAAAGCTCAAAGGCAGTCTGGTCTCTCTGGCGAGTTCCTTTATGTAACATCTTTGTTCCCTCCTTCAGGGAACGTAGGTTACGTATGTAACCTAGACATTATTTTCGTAAGTCCAGCACGAATGGATGCATCCAATGGAATCTTAGTTTAAAAAACATGCTGGACTTACCAAAATAACAAAATAAACGTGTCCCTGCCACAGAAAAAATGTATTAAATAAAATTTTGTGATTTACTCACAAACTGCAGTGAGACTGGTTGTTTGAGCAGTAAGATTATAAAAAAAGGATGTGCTTTATAAAATTAAGTAGACTGTATAAAATTGCTAAATATATTTATCGGTTCCTTTTTACTTAAGTACACAAATAAACAAGTACTTTTGTAATTTCACTCGAGTAAAATTGGAAAAGGAGAACTTTTACTTTAGTAATATTTTATTGTATGTATTGATTTGTGTGCTTCGTCCACCTCTGCACTTTTGACATTCTAACAGTAAGTAACTTTGCAACTACATGTCAGTTAGCAGTCATAAGAATATTAGACTGTTTGCTAATTAGCTGGGTCCACAACATAAACCAGTCAACACCTGGGGTCATGCAATATTGTCCCCTTATACAAGCTGGCGTACTAGATCCTTGTGTGGGCTGGGACAGACTTCTCTCAATGAGAGCGGTCTATATTCCTAAACACCTAAACGTGGGAGCAGACATCCTGTTGAGGCAGGGGATGAGGCCCAGGCAATGGATGCTCCACTCTGAGGGATTGGATGCCATGGTACTGTCGTTCCCGAGGCTTCATCTGTACCCAATTTCCCTGATTGCTCTGCTTCCAGGAGTTCTGGAGAGAGTATGCTGGGACGCGGTCAGTCTACTACTTGAGTATGGTTCTCTGAACTTTTCACTTCTTGGTGTAGAGAACACCAGCAGGATCCAGTTAACTGCCCAGTTGGTACAGTGCTGGAGTTCCTGCAGGCCAGATTCTCCACTGGGGTACAGTACAGTAGGTGGATTGTGGATGCTATTAACACCGCTTACGAGTCCTCTCTGGACTGCTGTTAGGGGTCTCCTTGGAGGAGATCTGTGGGGCTTGCGGGGTGGTCCGCCCCTCACACATTCGTCTGGTTCTATGGACTGGACCTACCCTTACAGTGTACTCTGAGAGTTAGCAGACATATCATTGCAAGTTAATGAGAATTAGTTGACGTAGTTGACAAAGTTACGTATAGTTAGAAGAATGACTAAAGTGGACTATCAAAATAAAGTGTAAGCTAATTTCTACCCTGAAACTAAGGCTCAATTGAGCATGTTTGCACATAAGTGGTGATGCCCTGTATATACAAATATACTGCATATTTAATTATTCAATTAATGCACTGTGTCACGCATATTCAGAGATAGATGTGTTTTATGTTCTAAGGCATTTAAGGGTTACTATTTATGTCTATTGTTTTCTTATTCAGGAATAGTCACTAAATGAAATACAACAAAGTGCATTGCTATCTTTTTAAAACAGAGATGTTATCGTATGTGTGATATTACTTTGTTCATCTGCTTTAAAATCAATTGTGAACCAAGACTGAAATTAGGTTCTGCCTATGGGTTCCATTCAAGTTATTATGTTACCTATAAAGTAAAAAGGTACTCCACCTCAGTTATACAGTTTAAAGCTGTGCACTGTTGACAAACTTCAGCAGATAACCCATATTAAGAAGAAGATGGAGAAGAAACACAGTTCATCTGTCAAAATCCCTCCACTGTGAAGGAGAAAAATCTCTTAAATTTAGCATCTGCACCTTTTGCCCTGGTTTTTTCAAGTTGCTCTGCTCTTAGCACAGCGGAAAGCACAAAAAGACTTGAGCTTAAAAGCATCTGTCACAATAAAGGTCATTTCATACAGGTGCTAACAAGATTAAAAATGTACAGCCAGCTACTGTGGCTCTTTTCATCCTCTAAAGAAGCACCGTTTCAGACTTGCCTTTGACTCTTTCCACCCCCTGACCTCACAAGCCTGTTGGTGTGCATTCCAGAGTTCTGTGGCCTTTCTACTTCACCTGCAGAGCTAGGACTTTCAGCATGGGTTGTAATTGGATCTTATCCTCAGTGTATGTCTGTTTCGGTCTATCCTCGTAGAGGGATAACTGCCACAAGGTGAGTAAAACCAGCATAATCAGCTTACCCTGAGCGCCGGCAACAGTTCATTATACACAATGATGACTTCATTTGCAAAGAATGCAGCTAAAACTTACAATAAGAAAGTATTTGTGCATTTTCTCGGTGAGAAAAGTAGAATTTAACTCTGTAATCCCTTTTATACCACAGTAGGGGAAGGCAGTATCAAAATGTTTAAAAATATTGCTGTTGAATTTATTATAATAAAGTTAGAAAAATAGTGTTTACATTAAACAACTTTGTGCTAATAATAGATATAACCCAGTGAATGAAATATGTTGCAATGAAAGCAATAAATATAGCTCACTTTATTTGGAAATGATGCAAGCTAAAATATATAATTAATCTTAATTCAACAAATGGCCTTGCATCAATCTAGGAAAAAAAAGTGATTATTATATGATGAGTTTAAAACAAAATACTAGAATTGCCTGGATTCTGATTGAATGAGGTTCATTTAAAGCCATAAAAAGTCAATATTTGAAAATATGTGATAGCACATTAACCCTGGCAACTGTGAAGACACAAAGCAGAGTTTAACAATGGCCTTTAATAATAAATAATTAATTTTCTTCATTTTATTGAAACATGTCACATTCTGAATTGTATATTCATTACTCCATGTTTCTTCGACCCTCTGACAGGAAATAATGTAAAACAATTGTGTCCATTGACAGGTTCACGAATAGCAAAACATATTGCAATTTTTTTTCCCAAGAACCATACATATACTGTCATGTCACCCAGCTTTATTCGTGGCATCTTAGAAGTTTTTGCTTCTGAATGGCTGACACTGATTAATACCCTGTAACTGCATGGCTATCAACTGCAATACAGTGCAGTATCACACTGTTACGTTTCAGAATTATATGGCTTGCTGATCAAAATGAGCTATTTTCAATCAATATTCTGCAAATGTAATGTATGTATACATATAAATGTGAATATTCTGTGTAATGACAATTTCCAATAAGCATTTTTTTGCTCTATGTCTGAGTGTATCCAGAAATCAATGTTTTATACACAATAGCATTCAAGACAATAGCAAGATGACACACACACACACACCAAAAAAAACTTTTCAGGTTTGTGGTATTGGCCAATTCACTGACACTATAATTACGTTTTGAAGAATGAATTAAAGTTTTACGTGTCTTTCTACAATTTTTGCATTGTAATGTTTCATAAAATACATGACAACTGTACGAGTACAGTCAAGTCAAGTCTAGTCCACTTTATTTATATTGCACTTTATACAATACAGATAGTGTCAAAGCATCTTTACAGTGTTAAGTTCAATTCTGCTTTAAAGCATCTCTGAAAAGAGGGGTCGCTGTGATTTTGCCATGTAAAACATAATCAACATGTTTTGTTGATCCTGGATCAACACTGTCCAAAAATATAAACTTATCCCAATCCTTAACCTTAAACCTACCCCTACCCAAAATTTTTGCCTAAAAACAGTGGGAAATGATAGCTGATTAACGAGGGTGTAGAATCACCTAACTATGATTAAAAGCCTAAAACAGATATTTCCAGAAAAATTCTTCCTCAATTCTGATTGGTTGATTGGAATGTTGTTCCAGGAACATCTTGTACTTGGTGAAATCACGCTCACCAAAAAGAGAACAAGAGGAAATTGTATATATTTATTTTAAAGCGTTGCTTCACTCCAAAATGAAAATCATTTAGTCATTAATCACTTACCTCAATGTTGTTGCAAACTCGTAAGAACGTCATTCAACCTCAGAACACAATTTAAGATATTTTGGTTGAAAACTGGGAGGCTTGTGACTGTCCCATTGCCTGCCAAACAATTAACACTGTCAAAGTCCAGAAATGTATGAAATACATTATTAGAATAGTTCATCTGACATCATCGGTTCAAAAGAATGTTATGAAGCGACAAAAAAATCCAAAGAAAAGAAAAATAACAGCTTTATT
This sequence comes from Enteromius viviparus, assembly GCA_032353835.1. NCBI lineage: Eukaryota > Metazoa > Chordata > Actinopteri > Cypriniformes > Cyprinidae > Enteromius > Enteromius viviparus. The sequence continues at coordinate 45,930 of JAUCNO010001915.1, forward strand.
CAACAATTGTGTCTCTCCGTGTAGTGCCGTTTTGAAGATTCGCAGACTGTTTACGCTGTTTTCTGTCAGCTGCAATAGTTTGCATCCAGTGAATACTCTTCAAAATGGTGCTACTGTGACAATATTATAAAAAAAATTAAGTATCCCTAAATTAAGCAAGCCAAAGGACACAGTGGAAAACCAGACAGCAACCAGTATCAGCCAAGATCAGCCCCGCATCTGGCCTGCATGTATGTCACATGAGCCAGATGTAGGCCAACGCTATGTTGCTGTCTGGGAAGTAACCAAAATTGTGATAGAAACAGTCATTGAAATTGAGAAAGAACCTATTAGGAACTAGGATCAGTCAGGGTCCATTTTTTGTCAGACCAGATGAAACCAATATGCTTTAAAAGCTTAGTGAATTTATGAAAAAATAATTAATTAAATTATAATTATAATACATTGTGACACACACACACACACACAAGAAATTAAGAAACACATTTAAATTGTACAGTAATTATAATTTAATGGCAGGTGATTATTTTTAATTCCCCTGCTATTGACCGGTGTGGTGAAAAGTTAAATTTTCAACTGTGGTATAAATCCCATAATTGACACCACACCACTAAATTATTGAAATCTGTCATGGAGAAAAATGGTATGATTCGTGTTTGTTAATTACAGAGAATTTAGCTGTCTGCCATCAGTTATTTCTTTATTTTCTCTCTAAAGTAATCCCAACATGGGTATTTTTTCGATTAATTTGGCACCATTTTCTTTTAGAAGTCTTGGCCAAATGCTTAAATATCGCTTTGATTCTTTAAAACTGTTTAGTTTTACATGTGGAACTAAGTGTGTGCCATCTGGTGACCTGACTGCTACCAGTTCTTTCCCGTTGAGGCATTGTGCATGAACGCTTCACCAGGCATTTGTGGAGAAAGCACCAGCCAAAGAATAATTGAATATAGTACAGTCAATTTCTCTCTTCTTCTTGCCACACATTCAATGTATTCCAGCTCCAGTTGTGCAAATATTGCAAACATATTATGGCCTTACCCTATCTTGACAGTTCACCTCCTCCCCAAGCGCTCACTGCAGGGCATTTTATTATCTTAATGGATACAGACAGCAGTGGGCCGGAACCAATGCTGTAAACCAATTGCGATAGGAATCCACAGGGATACAAATTCAAGTTCACCTGTGAGTGTGTGTGTGTAGTGTGTTTTTGGCTTTCGTTTGTTAAAATGAATGATCTAAATATTGTCGTCTTGGGTGAAGACTATATCAATGCATCAGGAAATCAAAACAGTGAAACAATAGGTGTATCTTACAGAAAACATTTCACGTTCCCTAGAATGTGTATATATATATATATATATATATATATATATACACATTCTATAATAAATATACTATAAATGTGTCTGTGCATTTTAGTATACAATTAGTGAAACTGTAATGAGGTGGACTTCTAACTGATATGAACTGATATCAGTGTGTATTAGTTCAAAATGTATTTGTCATTCTTTTTGTCTTTTTTTTTGTATAATACATTTGGAAATTGTATGGGAAATCTCCCTTCATATATACAGTGATGGCCAAAATATAAAAATAAATGACTTAAAAATCATTTAACCTGGTAAAAATACAAGTGTTCTAATAATTTTACCCACTATTGCAAGTAAAGGAACTTTTGTGCAGTTTAATAGTTAATTGTGTATAACTGTCAGTGGTGTTATGAGTAAACAAATTGCCTGGACATTTTTTTTTCTGATCAGTTAGTAAAGAGTCCACAGAGAGGGTGTGCAAACTTAATGCATCAAAAAATAAATGCTATTCCGAGTATCAAAAGCTTGACAATGTGTCAGTTAGCTGAAAGAAGTGAGTCTTCTAAAAACAGGAAGTCTCATAGGGGCGCTGCATCCCTGGTGAGATGTCAGCATCATCTCTCCCACTGCTAGAGTCTGAAGAATAAAAGCTTGTGCAGTAAAGCATTTGTCAGATGGAATACACACTTGTGATTCCCTGGTGGACTTGTGGGGTGGTTCCATACGCTTGACAGAATGATTGAAATGACGATATATAGACCGATTGTACATGAAGCTTGTTAAAAATGAAACTCACTTTAGAGAGAGTTAAAAACAAAATAGGAAATGTAAGAAATACTGGATGTTTACATTATAGTACATGACAAACACCATGCTACAGTTCTAAAGTTGTAAAAATTACAAACTGAAGTAACTGATCTAAATTAGTTTGGTGTAAAAATAGGGGTTTAATAAGTTAATATGTGTCTACTTGATTTATTTAAAACATATGTATATATATATATATATATATATATATATATATACTGTATATATATATATATATATATATATATATACAGTATATAAATGTATGTTTTTTTTACTGACTTCTGACATTTTTGGCACAACGTGAAACACATTTTTACTTGATAAATAAGTATATTCAATTTAGTTTATTATTTACAAACAAAATAAAATACATGCACAGGAGTTAACAACAATATTGTAATGCTACTATTATTGTATGCAACTTTTGTAAGTTTTGAAGAATAAAACATTTACAACCTTTAAAAAGTTTGCTCACAAGCAATATACAGTATCTCTTTAAGTGTTAGACTTTTATTTGAAAAAGTTGCACTCTATTATTTAATTTTTTAAAGTTACACTCTCATTGTAATTCATTACCATTTTAGGTTTTGGCGAACTGGCCAATTCATATGAATTTGCATAAACATCTGTGCATTTCCATACAATGTGAACCTTTTTTTTTAATGTACTGTACATTTCCATACAAATCACATTGTACAAATTCATACAAAGTCACCATAAAAAATATGTGTTTCCTCATGCGAGACAGAAATTGACAAGTTGTAGAATTGTAAAACTGTGTTCAAGCTCTGTCCCTAATGGTAGTCAAAAGATAAAAGTGTGAGTAGGCTTGGCTACTTTGGCTACTAACATGACCTCTAGTGTAGGATTTTAGTCCTAATCGTTTATTGGTGGACCACTGGTGGGATGCAGTTGTTTGAAAAAACAACCAGAGTGCTAACTGAGACAGTATTCGACATAATGAATGTGTCTGGGATTTAACTCTCTTCTGGGGAATATCACACTGACTTACATTACATAAAGCTCAGACTGTCAGCGCTGAACCAGAGCTCTATTAACGCTGTGTAAGCTGTGTGTGTAAGAAGGATATTGTGTAGAATCATATCTGACACGGTGCAGTTGTATGAGAAGTCTAAAAGAGGAGCAGCTTCACATTTTCAGATCTAGGCACTTTACAGTCATACTGAATTTCCAGCCATTTCTCCAGTTAAATTGTGGCTGTGGGCTACGCTCAGCCAAGAATCTTCATTCTGTTCGCTAGATGAAAGGCTAATTTCTCAGCGGGTTTCCTTATTGCCTCATCCTCGTTTATTAAAGTTACTCTAATTTCATTTATTAAGCAGTCACATGCTTCCAACTACTGCATGCTTTTCCTTTCTTTTTTCTCGCCTTACCAACCACTCAACGAGGAGTGAGCAAAGCAGTTTCAGCACAGTTTCAGTTTCCTTTACCATTTCAAGTAGACTAGTGCTAAATTTGAAAGGTTTATGCTTTAGTCATTATTTAAATATAACATTAATAAAACACAAGAAAAAATAATTTTACCAAAAAAATACTTTGAAAGTCTATGGTGACCAAAAACAGCCTGGTTAAAAACTTTCTTTAAAATATATTTATTTGTTTTTGGCAGAACAATGAGATTCATACAGATTTGGAACTACTTGAGGGTGAGTATATGATGACATAATTTTCATTTTTTTGAGTGAACTATTCCTTTAAAAGGACTTGTGTTTACTCCTAATATTTGTAGTTTAGAATAATAATTTGTACCCTAACGATACTAATATGAAGACCTACCTACAAACAACCACTTTATTTCAGTTTGTTAGCACAGAATGTTTTTTTTTAACCCTAAATACTTACTGTAAGGACCTTATAGATTTAATAAACCTATAGATTTGTATGTTTCATACAAATGTACACTACCAGTCAAACGTTTTTTAAAAGTAAAGTTTATAATAAATTGTTTTTAATAAAGGCTCTTCTGCTCACCAAGCCTGCATCCAAAGTACAGTAAGAGCACTGCTGGATGGAACACAAAAGTCTTTATTTAACTGAGTAAGACAGTGTCACTTCAATAAATTCAGGAGGCAATTCGACCCCCGACCACTGTCACAACTGCTGCGGGAATCACGAGGCCGGGAGTCCACTCCTTTCTTAATACAAGCGAGAAAACGGTTTCCTGTAAGGATAATATAGATGAACGCTTCCCTGAGCGCAAGGAGTGCAGAGAACCAACTTGCAGCCACAAGCAACAGGGCCTGGCAAAACGAAGCAAAACCAACTTTACAGAAGATTCACAGACGCGACAGACCAACTTTAACAGTCTGTTACACCATGACAAAACAAAGGAACATATAAAGGAAGATGATAACGAGATAAACAGGAAACAGGTGAGAAGCAGAAGCGCCAGCGATCAGAAGTCAAGGGGAAACAATGAGCACATGGTCAACAAAGTTAAAACACACACACTGGAGACAGCAAGAAACAAGTGATCAACCTCGAGACCCAACAGCTTTCAGTATTAATATATTTTAAAATGTAATTTCTTTGTTTTATTAAAAAAAAAAAAGATTTTCATCATCGTTACCTTAATGTGAAAATTAGTAAAATTGTTTGTTGAAAAACGCTAATACTGAACACACATTTTATTTTTAGGCTGTTATTATTTTTGTGTCTGCTCTAGCTCCCTCCCTACTTATAGGCTACAATAAATCCATTTTTAATGTAACTTTAAAATCTATACTGATGTTTTTTAGCACAACATTCTGTTAATAATATTAGCCAGTCAAGAAATGATTTAAGATTTATTACCGATTTATTATCGAAAACTTTTTGTATGCACAGAAATTAAAAATAATAACTTTATGGCTGATTAAAGCTTTTACAATGCTGTCAAAGTGTACATTTTATCAGTAAGATGTTTGATTCAAACCCTTGACCTTCACCTTTGCCACAGCAAGCTACGCACTTGGGCTAGTAGAGAAATAGTATAATATATTGCGAACATGATTGCTTCCAAATGAATGCATGAAATAACAAATACATAAATATCCCAGATGCCCTTGTCCCTGCACCATTAAATGCAACATTCGGTCAGAAGAATATGGACTAAACCCTAGAGACATTGTGGGCAACTGCATAAAGAGGGAAACATTATGGATAAAGATAGCCTGTAGGTTCTTGGCAGCGTTTTTAGGATTTACAGAAGTGTGCATTTGTCAAAAGAGATCAAGTCTATATGGGCCTGACCTTCCTCTAACCTCCTGAATCATTGTGGTGTAATATGGTGGTCTAAAGAGAGATCAGAATCATGTAACTGCCATTTTGCTTGTATGTATACAGATGCATGCATTCACAGTGAGATAGAGACATCCAGGCAGACCATGCACTTAAGATGTGGTATTACAGCTCACTGCAGAGAGGACAATAATGGCCCCATCCATCAAATACAGTCACCAGGCATGGCGCACCCTTCCTTAAAGCAGAGAGAGAGACAGGCCATCATAGCTCTGTTCCAAAACCTAGTGAGCTGCTACTGCCTGCATTGGAAGCTGCCGTCTAAGCAGCTTCCTAACTCAAATGGAACCTCATCACATTGTGTACCAACCAGATGCAAATAATTTTCGGTGACAAGCAATTTGTTTGTCCGCACTGCAGAAAACAAAAAACAAAGAAACAATTGTCATGAAAAGCCATTCAAAAATTATGTTTACTATGCAGAAACATTTTCAAAAATCTTTTTTTTTTGTTTTTCATTGTGCATTCCAATTAATCTCAATCAAATTGCAGTTGGGTAATTTTATTAGTTGGGTAGAGTTATCTGTGTGTGTGTGTGTGTGTGTGTGTGTGTATAGTATATATATATATATATATATATATATATATTAGTGCTGGGCGTTAATTGGCGTTAACGTGCTGCGTTAACATGAGACTCTTATCACGCAATAAAAATACTATTGCTGTTAATCTATTCACAAAGTTGGGTTGGAAGCTGGGTCTACTACGCAAGCTACGATGACTTTCACCTTGATATTTTAATGCAGATGTATATCTAACATATTCGGACGGGACAAGTTTTCTAAAATACTGTATGTGTGAGCTTTGATTTTTATCACTTGTCGTCCGTGATTTTCATGTACCATTTCTGACGGGACTAATGCATATTCTGAATGCCTTTGACAGAATTCAGATGAGCCACATATATATATATATATATATATATATATATATATATATTCAATGATTTGCAAGTATGGAATACTTTTGGTGACACTTTACCTTTATAATTTGCATTATACATAATCGTTTCAAATACTCATAATACATGCAGCAATTCATTATATCATGAATAATTGTAACAACGTAACTGTAACATCCTGTGTTTGTCTGTTCCTTGTTCCTTGTGTTTTGGTGTCATGTGATGTTTTGTTTTGATATCCCCATGTGCTCTGTCTTCATTAGATCATTTAACCCACCTGTGTTTCTCCCCAGCTGTATCGTGTCTTGCAATTAGTGTCTGTGTACTTAAGTCTTGTCTTTTGAGTTTATCCCTGTTCGTCGACCCAAATGGTACCCGTGTCGTTACTCGTATGCTCTATGTTCTAGTTTATGGATACTGCTCCACTTTTATTTTGATTATTATTAAAAGTCTTTTATTTTATTATAATTCCTTTTGTCTCCCGCGTCCTCCATTCCACCACACGGGTAAACTGTTACACGTTAATGGCGTTAATTATTTTTTGTCGTTAATTACGTCAATTTATTTAACGCATTTCATGCAGAGCAGGATACAGAGCATCTGATTGTGCTAACAAATGCCTCAAGTTTTATTCATTTAACAGACCTTTAAAGTTTGGGCAATAACTCGTTTTACTTATTTGTTTTTGTGTATTTTATTTTTTATATGGTGAGTGTGAAACACGAAACACAATCAATTACACGATATTATGGTAAAATGTGTTACTTTTTATGTTAACCGTGCCAGTTTAGATCAAGAACTTTATTCAGCGTGAGTGGTGCAGCAAAAATAGACTCTGCGTTGAAATTATCTGCTACGCGCCGTCGTGCCGCCTTATGCGAAAGCTCTCATCTGTTAACATGGGCGCTGAAAAAATATGCGCGATTCATATATATATATATATAAAACATTAATTTTGTCATTATATTAATGTTCAAATTAATCATTTAGATAGATAGATGACTAAAGAATGGCAAATTTTAAATTTTTTTTGCAAACAATCCCTTTATAGGAATTTTTTTTACCCATTCAAAACGATTTACCTTTCTCTTCTCTTTTTTCTCATCTTTCTTGGTGAAGACGGTGTGAACCCACCAGATCTTGGTGAACATGCTGCCATAGGCTAAACTGAAGCCTAGTCCAAGCAGCCACAGGCGAAACTATGGGAGAATGAGAAACAGAGTTAATTTGGGAGCTCAGCACCAAAGCTGCTATTGGTTTTTAACAACAATCTTCATTGCGCTCAAAGGTCAAGGCTAAATTAGAGGAAACGGCAATAAAAAAGTAAGTATAACATTTACAACACTACCTGGCACACCACGGGGAATTGTGATTTTTGGATATGGAGGCCATCGATGCCCAGAGGAAAGACAGCTGCTAATGCCAGTACGCAGCCCACCGCCGTCATGTTGTTCAGATAAGGCTGAGAGTTCTGAATGTATCTGTCAGAAGAATTACAACAGACTGCAGATATAGCACACAGCTTCAAAATGAGAAATACAAAACATTTATGCTGGGCTGTTGCTTTTTTTTGTAGCAGTTATGGGAGCATTTAAAAGTCATAAAATTCCATCATCTTCTGAAATAAGTTACAAAACATTTCTCTCTGGTTCATTTTCCACCCCAGTTTAAATTGGGTTTTATTAAAACCTGTATCCACAATCATTTCATTTCAGTCATAATGGTTTTATGTGCAGAGCATTTTGTGTAACAGCCACAGTGTTATTCAGCTTCGCAAACAACCTCTTCATATTTTTTTGTTTTTCTTTTTCAGTAGAAATATCTAATAACTCTTAAAATAAGATAAAATTACTTGCATAAAATATGTGCAAGATAATAAATGAATGTCTTATTTTCAGACAATATTTCTTGAATAAAGAATTTTTTAAATGTTCCAATCCCACTGGCAAACTGTTTTATATATATATGTATATTAGGGGTGTAACGATACGCGTATACGTATAGAAATGTTCGGTATGAGGCTTACGTACCGCGTACTTACTGAACGATTCAGGAAAAAAATAAATAAAAAGAGAATAAATTGTGTAAAATATAATGTTTTCAATGCTACGCTCAACAAGGCAGCGCAAACGACAACCCGCTGTCTGCTCCTCCCACCCCTGAACAGACAGAAACTAGAAACACACACATTAGAAACTATCCCCTCGGTATTCAGGTAATGTTAGGCATTTCCCTTTGCCATTTCAACCCAACATCCAGCTGTTTAACCAGAGCTGCATCTTTCTGCTCTAACACTCTAAAATAATGTTTGTATTAGCGTTAACGATACTTTAGCATTAAATGTAACTTACTCTCTTAAGGGTATGTTCGCATGAAGCGTCTAAAAACGTGAGGCGCATCGCTTCCTCCACCAATTTTTAAGCGTTTGGGAGTTTGCGCTTCTGTAGCGTCTGCTCTTACTATGCAGCCATAAAGCAGCTGTCAGTTACAAAATAATTTCTGCTTTGTATTTTAAACTGTTTAAACTGCTCTGTTAAAAAAAAAGAGCTTGTGCGCAAAACGCGTTGCATGTGAACGACCCCTAAGCCTTTGGTGACACATACACCACGAAATTAAATAGTTGATCTCTCCCCTGTTGTCTTCTCCCACGTGGTGCCCTGGATGTCAGTGGATGGTGCGCACGGTCTACAAACACGGGACGCTCAGCTTTCATGACTTGAAACGGCTCAAATCCACTTTTTATTAAGTTTTAATTAATCAATAAATACCCTCCAAGGCTGACTTTTCCAAAACACTTCTTTATTTGCTGCTAAGAAGAAACCCCAGAAGATATGTGAAGTATAGCTTCATTGTTGTTCAAAGTAAAAGAAAAGGGGGAAAAAAACAAGATCATACTTTAATGTTAGTTTAAATTAATAAAAATGTGAAAAAAAAATCAAAGAAACTCTTTTTTTTATTTTATTTTTACTAAATCGAAAACATACCGAACCTTGACACCACTGTATCGTATCGAACCGAACTGTGATTTTTGTGAACCGTTACACTCCTAATATATATACAGTATATATATATATAGTAGTCAACATTTCACATTTGATCCCCTTTGAATGTTGACTACTGTATGTTGACTACAAACTCCCTTTTTTCGGTCAAATATATATATATATAAATAAAAGAAAATAAATGCTCAAGAAATAAAACAAAAAAAAAATCACATATCCTTATTGGAGGTGCGGTGCCATTAGAATAATTCAAATGGACGGAACTGACATACTTATTTGCAAAAATAATTCTAAATTAGTTTAGAATTTTAACAGTATAATTTTACTGCATTTCAGATCTCTTGCATGTGGATCTCTTATGAACATAGGATACTAACCTGACGCTACTGTTGTATATGTTGAAGGAAAGGCAAACTATGCCCAGAAGGATTCCCAGTCCGGCAAAGACAGACACTGATACAAAGAGCTTCTGGGAAAGGTAACGAAACTCCTCAATCACCTTGGTCTGGTCTGCCGGAGGGCCGAGGCCTGTCAAAAGACAAACCAGTTAGGAAATATCAGAGAAACTCTGAAGTGCAGACAGAACGGATCAGCAGATAAGAACGTATAGATCACAACGACGTGAAACAAGATGTGTTAAATAGAGCTGGGAGTACTACACTTTCATCTCTAAACCAAAGAACAAACAAATACACTAAAATATTTCATATACAAACATGCAAAGGACAAGGAATGTGTAAAAACTTGTGACTGAAGGTTGTTTTTGAGCTGGTTTGTTTTCTTTGTTTGAAACTCTTGCAACAACAAAATGTTACAAAATAAGAAGTGTATATATCTGGGGAATTTTTGATAATGGCATCTGGTATGAACACATTTGCTTGTAAATAAGATATTTGATGTACATGACAGAAGATCAAAGTCAGAGAGAAGAGGACGACTAATGTCAATAAATGTGCATAAATATACTGACGACGAGACCTTTTCTTGCAGGGAAACGTCAATATAAAATCAATAGTTTCAAATTTTAATGTTGTTATTTTTAATTAAGTTATCTGAAAACAGTGTGATGGACGTTTTTGCTGTTGCATGGCATAATTTTAGTCAAGTTAGTTGACAGAAATATGCCTATTATAATTAGTCAAAATAATTGATTAGTTAAAAAAATCAAATGTATTTCTGTGATGGAAAGCCATGCTCTCCAGTGACCCTTCAGAAATCAGACTAATATGCTGATTTGCTGCAATGTTGAAAAAAATTGTGCTGTTTAATATTTTTGCGGAAACTGACATTTTTTCCAGAATTTTTGATGAATAGAAAGTTCAACATTACAGCTTTTATTTGAAATACAATTATTTTGACTATTATAAATATCTTTACTGTCACTTTTAAACATATGAATATGTCCTTGCTGAATAAAAGCATTATTAAAATTCATACTAACCTAAGATTTACATACAACTTGATGACATTGTTTGACTGAAACAAATAGAACATAGGCTACCTTTTTTCCCCCAACTCCTCCAAACTCTTTAACTCCTTATTAAAATACAGTAAAAAACTACATATGATACAAAGTACAATTAAAATTTCACAGATCATCTATGTATCAATAAGTAAGTAAAAAGAGACAACACCATTGCAAACTCATAGTAAAAGCTTTATGTTCTCACTTCTCACAGTAATGTTATCACTCTTACTAAAACTGTGACTAAAATGACAAATTTACACCTCTCGCTGTTCAATCTGTCACTATAATTATAACCAAAAACAGGATTCCTATGGGAACAATAATTACAGTGATGATGGCTGTCGTGTGCGTATAAAGCTATTTGAGAAAAGACAAACAAATGACAGCGACTGGAAGAAATCTAACACCGAACGACAGTTAAAATAAGAGGATTTCTCTGTCAGAAGCAACCGTGTCATTACCGGGGACAGAAAGCTGACCGTGAGGGACATGTGTCGGTGAAAGACAGCTGGCCCTCGGCTTCGTCAAAAGTGACACAATGTTTGTTGATGCTTTTCCGAATGTCTGAAACACTGACGGGTCAGGAATGACACCTGACACTGGCTACTGCAATGTAGCAGCAATCCTGTGAAAGATAAATGTGTGTATGTGTGTGTGTGTGTGTGTGTGTGTACAGGCATTTGTGGTTTACGAGGATACAAATGTGTATAATGACACTTCCTGTGTCCTCGTAAAACAAAAGTCTTAAAAAACATACTAAACTAAAAGTGTTTTATGAAATTTCAAAAGTGCACAGTTTCCTGTAAGGGGTAGGTTTAGGTGTAGGGCAATACCACATACAGTTTAGTATACCAGTAGTATACCATTATGTCTATGGAGAGTCCCCATAAACCACAAATGCAAGTTTATGTGTGTGTGTGTGTGTGTGTGTGTGTGTGTTAGAAGGCTCTGTCCTGTCAGTCGATGCATTAGCACAGTAAACCTTCCGTCGTCCTTGATCTAAGAATCAGGACAGGGTGTTGCTATGGAGACCTGGCTTAACAACAGTTTCCACAGCAATTTGGAACAGAAAGTCATGCTAAAGTGGTTGTCAGGAGCTCAAAAGAGATTGCTGAGAAGCAAGGGCACTGCCATATGGTTTGAAAAGACAGAAGAAACCATGTCCTGAGTTCTGACCCGTGTTTTGTGTTTTAAAGAGCAGGATTTTATTTTAATACAGATTTGAAACAAACGCATAAACAAATACAGATTTGAAACAAACGCTTTGCGAATCTCACCCGACGAATCCCGGAGGAGGTTCTGCGCTATTTGGACAGAACATCTGCTGCTTCTGCTATTATCAAGGGCAAAATAACGGCGAGCAATGTCACCAGCTCAATGCTCCTCTTTTCTCCATGGGGGAAAGAGGAAGACGTGACTAAATAGGCCATAACTGTGAATTCGTTTTTCTGAAAATAGCAGTGATTGGCTAAAAAGGATGTGCAGTTGCAAATGAGGGAAGAGAATTATTAAGGCAAATTAAGTTAAATGGCTCTTTGGAGGTTTTTGGATTTATGGTCTTTTATGCAGTGCCTTTAGGTGATAGAAAGCATTTGTTTCAAATAGACAACATTTTGTATAAGCCTTTCTATTATATATATATACACACAATTACTGTATACTTAATTGTTTATGTATACATTTACAGTATACACATAAACCTTAATGTGATCACCAAGGCTGCATTTATTAGGTCAAAAACACAGTACAAACAGTAATATTGGGAACTGATGTTACACTTTAAAACGTCTAGGTTACCTATTGTAACCCCCGTTCCCTGATGGAGGGAACGGAGACGTATGTCGTATCGACAGACTGGGT
>JAUCNO010001915.1:69180-87712 GCA_032353835.1 Enteromius viviparus
AGATGAGCAGTGCAAAGGATAACAAACTGAAATGCCATCATGAGAGTCCTGCTGGCACTTTCAGCTGGATTGTTACAGATATAACCATTTTAGAGGAGAATGGTGTTAAAAAGACCTTATATTAGACCTTACCGCTCACCAATGCATGTCAGAGCAAATGAGAATCATGAGGTCAAAGGAACTGCCTGAAGAGGTCAGAGTTGAATTGTGGCAAGGCACAGATCTGGCCATGGTAACAAAAAAATGTCTGCTGCACTTGAGGTTCCTAAGAGCACAGTGGCCTCCATAATCCTTAAATGGAAGACTTTTGGGATGACCAAAATCCTTCCTAGAGCTGGCCATTTGGCCAAACTGAGCTATGGGGGGAAAAGCCTTGCTGAGGTAAAGAAAAACACATGAAAGCCCGCATGGAGTTTGCTCAAAAACACCAGGATTCCAAGATGGTGAGAAATAAGATTCTCTGGTCTGATATGGTCAAGATATAACTTTTTGGCCTTAATTCTAGGCAGTGTGTGTGGAGAAAACCAGGCACTGCTCATCACCTGTCCAATAGAGTCCCAACAGTAAAGCATGGTGGTGGCAGAATCATGCTGTGGGGGTGTTTTTAAGCTGCAAGGGCAGGACGACTGGTTGCAATCAAGGGAAAGATGAATGCGGCCAAGTACAGGGATATTCTGGATGAAAACCTTCTCCGGATTGCTCAGGACCTCAGACTGGGCTGAAGGTTTACCTTCCAACAAGACAATGACCCTAAGCACACAGCTAAAACAATGAAGGAGTGGCATCATAACAACACCCTAACTGTTCTTGAACAGCCCAGCATGAACCCTGACTTAAACCCAATTGAGCATCTCTGGAGAGATCTAAAAATGGCTATCCACCAACGTTTACCATCCAATCTGACAGAACTGGAGAGGATATGCAAGGAGGAATGGTAAAGCATCCCCAAATCCAGGTGTGAGAAACTTCTTTCCCAAAAAGACGCATGGCTGTATTAGATCAAAAAGGTACTTCTACTAAATACTGAGCAAAGGTTCTGAATACTTAGGACCTGAATACTTGGTAACATTTCAGTTTTTCTTTTTTAATAAATCTACAAAAATGTAATTCTTTGCAAATTCTTTGTTTTTCTTTGAATATGGGGTGATGTATGTACATTAATGAAGGAAAAAATAAGCTTAAATGAATTTAGCAAAGGGCTACAAATTAAGGGGGTCTGAATACTTCCGTACCCACTGTATATTCATGTAATTTAAAAACTGCTCTCTCTACCCTACTGCAGCACTTGTCTTTTTATATTTAAGCTATATTAGTTAGTTTCAACTTGAAAAACTGCTTAAAATGCTTTTAATAATTATTAGACAATAGCAGCTCTGTGTCCTGTGTCTTTATATTATACACAAATAGTGTCCTCTTCATCAAGTGGTGACAGTGTTACAGTTACAAAAACATTTATGATTATGTCCCCTGCTGTGGCATTATGATAGAGTTAATAATAATATGTATAAATACAGTATAAAGTATACTGTACTGTACATGTATTCTGTTTTAATGATTTTTTCATTTTTAATAAAGTATACTTTCTTATTCTGTTTTTTGTTTGTTTTCGTACAAAATGCCAGTTTGAAAATTCTTCTAAACATCTCTGTGCATGTTCCAGGAAACTATTTTTTACACTTACGTGACAGTTAAGCAATTATACAGGTATGAATATACCATGAAGGTGATTTAATCATTACAGAATTTCTATTTTGTAGTGAACTTTAATTACCCAATGATAATAAGCTCTCCAAAAGGTCTTACTGCAGTCTCTGCTTTGCTAACAGCATGGCTTTGTGTCTTTGTGATTTGAAAAAATTACAATAAATAAAAGAGAAAAGACAGAAGGCGAGACTCCATGCTGGAGTTCAAAGACAAATCTCCATTCTGAAACAGGGGAAGTAGAGTGTGGAAAGATCAAAAGAAGAGTGATGTGAAAGGTCAACGCTCAGTCGATCACAAGCGACTACATAAAGAGGCGTTCCTGCTAAGTAGTGCACTGCACAACCAAAGAGAGACAGAGCAGTGCAGACTCCTGAAAGGTACGTAGTGGAATGGAAACTCACACTTTGAAGAGACAGGGAAAGGGTGAAACACCTCAAAACACCTGCAAAGTCATGTGGCATTTCTAAATCCGGTTCACGTTTCCACTAAGAAATTATTCGTATGCAGTTCATCTCTTTGAAAGAGTTTCAGTGGGTACTCTTTTTAAGCTGAATACAAAGCAAAACATATTTTTTCATTTAACCTTTAGGTTATGTTGATATTTACTTCAAGTCATGTTCAGGGTCACAGAGACCCAAATGCTGTGTGTAAAATTAGTTATTCTAATAATGAAATTGATGACTTATTTTCCACATTAATTTATTTTAAATCTAAAGTTTGTAATTAAATATCAGCACCAATTAGAATACTTACGAAGGAAAATCAGACTGACTTCCTCAGTATATATATGATTTGTACGTAGAATAATATAACAATTTATATATCACACACAACACAGTCACACACATGACTGCTGTTCTATCTATCTATCTATCTATCAATCTATCTATCTATCAATATGTAATTCAAAATATTTAAACTACTGTCAAACTTGCAATTACTTATAGTGTTATTAAGTGTAAATAAACACTATAACATATAACACTATATATAATAGCAGCACAGGTGCCTGAGATTCCTAACAATGCCACTTTCTAATGACAACAGTGTGGGTGGGAGCTGTCCGGACCTTTGGTGCTGAAAAGTTTAACAAACATATCCTCTGCTTGCGTTGTTGCGGACATTTTTTTAAAAGTTTAATTTAAACGCACACACGCACCCGAGTGTAGAACTTTACCACAAGTCATATTTGGAGCATGCTAGACTGATGAATGAAATAAAAGATAAAGAAAAAATGTGCTGGGGTAAAATAATCTGTATGCTAAATTAAAAGCGTCTACACGCCTGCTCTCTAGCTTGACGCGTCAAAAGGAGAAGGTTTCAGTTGTAATTAAGGAAGGTGTCTGCATTGCAAGATTAAACAGGTTCCTAATTATAACGTGTTGCGGTTTTCGCGTCGTCGCTCGTATGCAGTGTAAGTAAAAGTTGAGGCGGCACGAAGTTTCAGTTCATGTATCGGTCTGCGCAGCTTCAGATCTCTCTAGATCTTTCCATTTCATCTGCTCACAGCTCTTTATGTTCCTCATCGTCTCTTGATCGGGACTTCGATCCCTTCTTAGCGAATATTTGCCAAATCCAGACGCCTTACGATGGGATCTTTATCTGGGAGTCTGAGAGAAATCAAACACGTCCTCACAGACCATCTGAGCAGTTCTTTTGCTAGTTCTAACGGCGTTGCGACGTAAATAATTTAATCTTTACCGAGTATATTTTCGTTTTTCTATACGGAGCTTTGACGTGGCAGACACTGTGCCGTCGACAGTTTAATATTTATGACAAAATCTGAATTCACGCGCTTGGTTTTTGGATTATCCGTTTCCCGGGATACACTGAATCGATCACGCGTCAACTAGAGACTTTATTTTCGATATACTGGACTTAAAGACAACTGAGGGGATTTGGAAATGAGCGGTCCGTTTTCAAAATGTCTTTTTTAAGAATCACTTGTGGAGAGAGACGTTTCCTCAGAGGACGGGAGGGTTTGTAACGCTGAATTTATCGCCGATTTCACGACACGCGTTTCCATGGCTCCTGCGGTCAGATCGATTAAGCGTAAGGATGCGATTAACTGGCCGAGGATGTCGACAACTTTCTGGGCTGTGCTGCTGTTGACGGCGCTTCTCATCGTGTACTGCGGTGAGTTTGCGGTGTGTGCGATGCGTCTTCTACGTGTGTAAAGGATGTGTAACACTTCATTGATGTGACCTTAAGGATAATGTATAGTGTCTGTCGTGTCACTCACTCACACACACACATAAACAAACAAAATCATGGATCCTCTAGGAGAGATGAGCTCATGAAAACGGAATTGCCAAAGCATGTCCTAGACATGACCATACATATATCGAACTTGCTACTCAAGGGCAGGGACATGTGTGTTTATTATCTATAAATATACCTGCTGCATATATGGAGCAATATTGAACTTAAACATTACTAAAATAAAGGGGTAAAGAGATCCCTTCATCTGATTGCAAGGACAATATTTAATAAATTATTAAATAAATAATAAAACCACGAGCAGTCATAAACACATTATTCAAACAGATGCAAACTCATGGAAACCCTCTCATTAACACACAGACATGATTGATATCTTGAAGGCTCCCACAGAAATCAGGTCTATCCACTGTGTTTATGCATTACATACATATTATCCTGAAACACAAGGGCGAGTAATATTGTGCATACATTGCATAATCTTGTATACAATCTATAACAAGCAGTTTATAATCTTATACATAAGTTTTTGAACAGACCTATATTATAAGTAAAAAGGCCTTTTCTTTGAAATCACTTTAGAACTATGCCTAATTGCAACAAACAGGATTTATGAAGACCTCTGTGACTTTAAGAAATATGTTATCTAAAACAATTTTGGTATATATTCTGAGCACATTAAAGCTCAGTTGATTTATTACTTTACTACAATGGTGACTGATAGTCTTCTTTTTGTTTGAATAAAACTTTGTCTCTTTGACAGATTTATTTTTTCTGTGGTTAGTAATTCCACATGACAGCACTAGAAGACACACATGCATACAAGCAAAAAAAAGAAAAAACAAATGCACAAGCAGACATTTAAATTGTATGTCGAGAAATGTAGCATTGTTTTTTTAACCCAGGCCTGGCTGGATGGAGTATATCTGATAGGATGTTTAACCTGTGCTGCTGTACCTGCAGTTTCCATCTGAGCTAATATGAATGTAAATATGTGCATAAAAATTTCTGCATTCCCTCAATTGATCTCCTGCGATAGCGTGATTTATTCTCTGGTTGGGCTATAGTCAATGTTTTGGATGTTAGTTGTGGTTAGCAGTCTATTCTTTTTGATTTGGGTGTTTGTTTCTCTGTGTCTATCTGAGCAAATCAGCTTCTGCAACTCTGCCCCGACCTGCTTGTTGTCTGTGATATTAATCTTCATCTAGATGGGCTGCCCACCGCACAACATCTATGTCTGAGTTGCTGTCAAGACCCCAGACTGGCACCTCACAGCTCGAGCTGGTATTACTCGCAGAGGAGATTGAAAACATAAACGCAGGGACACAAACCAAGTTCTGATGCTTGATTTGTTTATTTATAGCGAACCTTGTGTGATGAATGCACAAACACAACCGAAATTAGGTCTGCATTCCCACTAGTGAGTCATGCAGTTGCTGCCTCTTTATATTAGCATCTCACAGCAAAATATCGTCAAAGTATCCGCTACAAATGTCATCCTTGTAGAGGAGATTGTGTTTGTTTCAGAGAACAACAGAGAGGGGAAATATATGGTTAGCTGAGTTTGGTGATAGCACAATGTTACTCAAGCTGAACTGCAGCTATCCAAATTAATATCAAGCAAACTATGATGCCAAAATTGTTTGTAATGACTATTTAATGAATGATATGGGGATGGCTTTGTTCTGTCCGTTGGCTCCCTCCTCTGGATGCTACTCGGCATACGTTTGTTCTTTGTTGGAGCCACCGATGCATTGTTAAAGCTTGTGTTTCAATTGGGGTCGAGGAAAAAACAGAATAACTGCATTATTTAAGAAAACTCTTACTTAATAACTGTAGATTAACGTGCTGTATGCAAATATCACTTTTACTATCACAAACTAAAACTGGCAGTTTACCCAAGTATTAAGTTTTTTTCTTCTTCTTTTTTGTAACCATACAATTTGTTTTAAGGTGAAGAATGATGCAGAGTGGTGCAAGTTGTTAGTTAATAAGAGGTTTGTGTTACTTTTCTAAGCAGTCAGATTATAATTTTAGAATCTTATGATTTTCACCTGGCAAAAGATACCACATGTGAAAAAAAAAAAAAGTTTAAAATGTAAAAAAAAAATCACGAAGAGTAACACAGAAGTAGGGCTAGGGACCAAGATATAATTGCAAGACACAGGTTATCATTTTAAGACACCTGCCTTACAGAACCTAGTAACTTCCCCCGAATACTCTAGCACATAGCCACACACTAAAAACCACTCAGATTAAGCTAACATCACTAAAGTAAATTGTTACCAGCAAATATAAAAAAATACAATTAATTATAAAGTAATTGTTATACTCTCTCATACTTATGAATATAAAACTATATTATTCAGTACTTATTTTTGTTATTTTGTATAATAATAATAATAATAATAATAAAGTACAGTATATAACTCTATGTTGGTTTTCTAACTGCTTGTTTATCTAAAAAACACTAACTTCCCTTTTTTTTTTTTCTCCTTGTATGTGTATACATGTACACACACACACACACACTGTGTACATTATATTACTGTATATTTCTGTAAATGCTTAGAAAGCCATCATTAAAATCAGATGCTTTGTGTTTATGAATGTGTGAGCGTGTGCTAATATTCACTGGTTACTCTGTTCCTGTGAACAAGGAAAATGAGGGGGGGAAAGACGATGAAGAAAATACTAATTGAAAGCTAGCTAACACAGAAAACAAAAATTGAAAAGAAGGGCAGAAAAAAAGAGATGAACACACCATGGTCTCCTCCTCCATCACACCTCCCACAGGGTCAATTATGTGCCCTGATGAATCATACCTGCTACAGGCCCGACCCGCATTGCCATAGCCCCACCCACTGAAAGCATCCCACAATGCAATGCAGCAATTCACACATCCCCCATAAAAACAGCTCACGTAGTCTGACACATTCTCTAAAATTCACAAATGCATACACACTCTAAGTCTGTGGTCATTATCAAAACCATTTAAGGGTGTAAACAGAAGCCATGTTTGGTAATTAAAGACTCCCATTTTGATCATAAATACTGCCAGAGGTTATGGTTGTAAAGCAAAGACAAAAAAAAGAAGAAAGAAAAAGAAATGGTGTATTATATGGTACTATAAGCATTTAGTCCTTATAATATTCTTGGCTATTTTAAAGCTACCCGAAGGCTCTTTCCACTGCACGAGCAATTTAACCGCTGTCCACATCAAAGGTTAAAGACGTGGGCTTGTGGAACTTGTCAAGTTTTCTGTTTGGCCTAGCAAGCACATCATGAAACTCTTACAGAAACGAAAGCATCTTTATAGATGAATATTTCATCAGCTCCAAGGACTGTCCATAGTCGTCACTTTTGTGCAGGGATTTTTGCAAAGTTAAAATGCATGTAGCACATTGTGAAACTTTAAAATTGTGATAAACATCATGAAACAACTGGAACTAAATCATACTGGAGCTGTATCATACTACTGAATATGGTTTCTGTTCTAAATGAATTCATTTGTTTTTGCATGTACTGTGTGGGATACAATATTTAGTTCCAGTCTGCTAAAATGGATAACAGAGTTTCACTTTCAGGGTTCAATTAAAATTCATGGTACTTAACATTACATTCTCTACAAATGTAATTTAGGGAGCAATTATATTAAGTTACAGAATTACTTTTTTTATTATTGTTAGTTCTATAGAAAAGAATTTGTTGGAAAATAAAGATTTGACGGCTAGCTAGTTTGGCTAACAGCTGTCCTTTTTGCTTAGCATTGGTTCAGAATGAATGAATGAATGAATGAACGAATGCCATGCTTAGTGTTAATTAATGTGAAACGGTTTGCCTAATGTCTCCTCAAGGCTGTCATAAATTTGATCACTAATTGGTGTTCAAATCTGCATGTTACACCATAAATTAATTTAAATTCGGTATTAGTTTTAATAGGCACAGTAGCATGCATAAAACATCACTTTTGACATTTCACACAAGGGTCTTCTTCATTTAAGGGGACGTGCACGCTGCTAACAATCTGGCTCCATTTTTGGTTGATGTAACGATGAGGGTGTGAATTTTAATGATTAGTTGTAACCTCAAACACACACACTGCTTTAGGGGCGTAGAAAGACAGGAAAGACCACTAACATACATGCGGCGGGTTGTTAAAATCACTCCACTTCTTTATTATTGAGGAAACCAATTGCTTGAAATAAAATGCCACCCTGGCGTTTTGAATTCCTGGAGGGCTCCATCAACGCGTGGTCGCTCACGGGCTGTGACAGGAAATGTCTGGGGTGGAAACACTGTTGAGAAGTGGATGAAAGATAAAAAAAGAAGGAAGAGAAAGAAGCAGATAGTAAGACTGAAACAGATAAAAATGTGCTGCTCCGCTATAAGCAGACATGGGAATAACAGTAATCCACATCCACAAATAGGGTACACTAAAAGCTGTAGAGGCAACCTACTGGTATATATATATATATTTATATATACTAGTTTAAAAATTATATTTTATATATTTGCATTATAAATGCATTATACAGTCAGAAAAGTCTTTAAGACAAAATGAAAAAAAAGGCTGGTGCATTTATCTTGAAGTCATAGGTCTGTACTTACTTGTCTGAAAAAAAGAGTGGGTTGCTCGACAAATGCATGTTAGAGAAGAGGTAATTGTGTGGAAGTCAACTGCATTCAATCATGCAAATGTGTCTTTTGCCAAAACCTTAACAGGCTGCCAGACTGTGATGCATGGTTGAGCCTGACAAGACATCTCAGAAACATGATTCAAAAGCTTTCCTGGCTTGATGGATCACAAAATGCTACTGTATATGAATGGGATGTAGTAACATCACAGCGACAGTACCTTGACATATCTGACATTCAGTTAAAGAAAATCTTTAAAAAAAGTTGCAAGCATATGCACTTAACAGCACTGGGTAATACAGTATGAATGACAGAAGGCAATAATATTGCATTGATGTAAAATAATATACAGACATGTGATCTCATTGATGATTTTTCTTGTTCAAGGTCAGAGAATTCTAGAAAACTGTAAACAACATCCAGTTAAGCTTGGCTTTATTGCTTAGCAGAATGATTGTGCAAAGAAGATGATGATTAGTGATGACACAGCCGATCTCATAGCAGTTGTCTCATGATAATTTGTATGCATTTTATGTAAAATTTTGTTTTATAAAACGTACATTTAAACATACCAGTCACTGGGGTTTAGACAAATTTTACAAAATCATGCAAATGATGTCATACAAATTCATAAGAAGAAGCCTCGTAAAAAAATAGGTTTAATTGGTGGAGCGATAGCATTGGATGATACTATACAAGGATAAAAGACACAAATACTAGTATTAATATAGTACTTGTAACATTCGTGCTGAGGGAAGACACGATGAGTCACATAGTTTGATTCAAACAAAAACATGTTTACTTAAATTCCAAATTCCCGAAGGTGGAAGGAGCCAGATCGGCGTCATGAGCAGGATAATGCTCATAATGCTGAGACCCCAGGCCGTAGTTGACGGCGGGAGGAGCCATGGAGGAGGAAAAGCCAACGACTCCAGGGGACAGACAGACTTTGATAACCCCAACGTGACAAGAGCCAATGGTGGAGCCGAGCAGACAGGGCGCTGGGGTGACAACGATGGGCTGGAGGGCCACGGCGCAGTGGTGAACTCAGGTGACTGAGGCTGAGGCGGGTATTCGGAGGACCGCTGCGGAGCCCGAGCGACCGAGGCCGATGGTGAAGCCGGAGGGAAGGAGGAGCTTGACGGAGCTGGCAGGACAGCAGGATGAGGCGCAGCCGGAGGAGACAGGGGTTTGCAGTACTCTATTGGAGCTTGGCTGTGAAGATCGACTGGAAGGAGAGGAGGTGGGAGAGGGAGGCTGGAAGGGAACTTTATAAGCGCGGAGCTGTCTGGGAACAGTGGAGAAGGAGATTCAGGAGGGCTGGGATCTACCTCTCCATACCAGTCAATGAGATCGTCATTACCAATGTCCACTAGAATCCCGATCGGGACTGATGCTTGAGTTTGCAGAGGTACTTATGTTCGGTGAAGCTCATGGGCTCGAAGCTGTGTCTCTGCGGAGAAGGGGTCAAAAGACGCGAACCCGGCATCCTCCATCTGTTTTGGTCGGTCATTCTGTAACTTTCGTGCTGAGGGAAGACACAATGAGTCACGTAGTTTGATTCAAACAAAAACATCTTTATTAAATTTTGATTATTCACACAAAGAGATCTGAACAACACACTGTACAATAAACAATGACCGACACAAACAGACACACAGGGTTTTCTTAAGTAAGGGAAACAATCAACGTAAATGGGAAGAAACAACTGAACAGAATACATAATTAACAGAAAGTAGGTCATCGGGAAAGCACATGGGGAAACATAAGCAAACATGGAACATAAACAAACATGGGGATGTTACAGTACTGCTTAGATAAAGAAAATACATTTTATGATAAATTTCTCAAACTCAAAATTTGATCACAAGCAGCAGTTGTGCATGGTTTTCATACTCTAGATTAGTGTGCAGCATGTCTCAGTGGAGAATTGTGTTCATTGATCATTACATGGTGTATTCAGTGATTACTAATTAGCAACATCTGTTTACATACTACAAACAACATGATTACACATTCAAAGCTCATCTTTATTGGGGTTACAGGGTTAGCTACTTTCATATTAATTTTTATAAACCCTTATATTGCAACAAACAGCAGCCTTCTGTACAGTTTACTGACTAAGAATCAACTGCATCTGTTCAGCAGTCCATCTAGCAGGTGTTAACTCAAGTAACCCAGCCACTATGTCTGTTTTGATACGCTGAAGACTTACTGTATGTACACACACACACACACGCACACACACACACACATGCTATACAGTAGATAGATCACATTATTAAACCACTAGCAGTTCATAAAATAATATAAGGTAATTAAATATTATAATATTGCTGCAGTTTGTTAAGATTTAGTTTAGGGTTGCTGTAATTATGTATAATTTACTGTTATTATTTCATGCATGCAACAAGGCCACAATAAAAGAAAGTTTTACACAGTAGGTAAAACTTTACAATAGAGTAAAATTTAGAATTAGGTGAATTAACAACTGTACAAATTTTTAAAATAAAGTTATTGTAAATTTATAAATATAATGATACTCTATTGAATATTTTATTTTGTAAACATTTTTTTTCTTTCCTTAACTGTAACTGGCTCACCAATACTGCAATTGAGTCATTTTTGCTACAGTGACATTATGGGACTATCTAGCTGTTCTTACTTGTGTTGGTAAAAATGGCTCGACCAAGGCCCAATGCCAAATAGCACACCTGATATGAATTCATGGTCTAGTGGTCCACAAGATCCTAAGGTGTCCAATTTGTCATTTTAGGCTTCAGTGGCATATTTAAGAGTGCCTCTATTGTAGATGCCATGCACCCTTGATGAACCCTTTTCCCGAAGCTTTCACTGAAGACTTCACACCAGACTAATAACCAATCTAGCAGTCGATGTGGTGGAGTGTAAACCGGGGCCAGTGAGTTTGCATATGTGACAGGGCCTGACGCTTACACACATAGTTGCTATCAATAGAATTTGATAGTAGCATATTTCTAATGATATAGCATGCAGCATTTATACCTTAAAAAATACCTTGCGTATTATTGATCAAATATTGATTTTGATTGCTTACATTGTCCTCATTTGTAAGTCATTTTGGATAATACATTAGATGTGAATTGTGCAGTCTTGGTTTGTCTGGATCACAAAGGGTGCATTTGATACTGGCCATAAAACAAACCAAAAAAAAGTTATAAACAAAATTAATTTTGTTTATATAAAAATTATGTTAAATTATATTTTTATAAATTATATTAACAGCTTTTATGTCTAGAATGATTGGCTTAAAATAAAGTTTGAAGCAGAGCTAGAATATCTAGCAAGTGTCAGGCACACAGTCAGTCTCGAAAGCAGAGACATAGAGTGTGTGTGATGCTCATGCAAGACACTCATACTGGACTGTGATGGATGCCATCAGCCATACTAAATCAAACTACAGTCACATAGACACAAGATAAACCCTTTTAGACCATGGGCAGAGAAGACATGTCAGGAAGAGTATTGAAGACAGAGTGATGATAGGAAAGAGTGTACTAATACTAAGTAAGGAGTTTATTTTTAGAATAGCAGCAAGGGTTTTTGACTCAGCGTCATATCTGTATCTGTTACAGAAATATTCAGTTACACTAAATGACACTACAGAATTGTAACTACATTATATAAATTTAAGGGTGTACAGACTACAGTTCAACTTTAAATTATTTGTGTGCCAATCTTTATAATACCAGAAGAAACTGAATCAAAATTGACTGAATAAAGGCCTGCTTAGATCAGCATGCATGTTTGGCATGTTTTTTGTCCATGCAGACCACTGAAAAAAAAAACATAATGTAGTCTCAGCCTCAGACATCACGCCCACAGACCACGTACACTCCAAATGTAGCAAAAGCCAAAAGTCTAAATCTGTTTGGTTTACCTCTATAGTTTTTTTTTTTTTGGTAATCTCTCCAGAGTAGTTTTTGGCCAAATTCTGCAGTAAATATCTGTCTTGGTGTAAACAGAACAGGCCTGCATAATGGCTACCTTGTACCTACCTCATCTTCCTAAAGCCTAAGACACACTCTATGATTTTCGGCTGTCCCAGACAAAAGATTGGCATTGGCAACGAATCATAGCAAATCAGAAATTGCCACAATTGTTTCACGATGCCAGTATTTCATCTGAGATAGCCGAAAATCAAGCAGTGTTTCTTGGGCTTTAATCCTGCTGTCAAGAGTCAAAAGCCAGTGTTAGGTGTCTAGATTTCATCTTACAGCATTTGCTTTTCATACTAATTTGCAATTTTTAGGTTTTGCAGTTAATGAATCCAATTAAAAAGCAATTAAATGCTTTTGCGTAAGACCAAGAAAGGGATGAGCAGAATGCAATTTTGTTTTCTTAAATATGAGACTGTCTGTTATACGAGGGCTGGCAACCCCTAGCAACAGTGGAAATGAAACCCAGAGATATTTGTTCAATTGGTGCTGTGTAATTCCAGCATGCATTCATGCTCACGAAACACGACTTTGTTAAGCCATATTTCAAGCTTCCTGAGGCTAAGACTGTCTCTTTCCACCCTCCTCTGAGCACTGCCGTGTAAAAGATTCTATTGTATCACTGCCATGCATGTGAATTATACGAGGGGCACTCGGGGGTTGCAGTAGTCATTATATTATAACAACTGTGATCTTGTTAAAACATGTTATACGACGCTGGCAGGAAAATTAATGTGTTCTTTAATGTATTCTGCATCAAGCCTTGCTATTGTACTGCAACTTTCAAAAGTCACAAAACTTTAAATAGCTGTTAAATGCATTGTCAGTGTTTTCATATCCATCTGCCAAGTGAAAATTATCAGTCCAGGTGCTTAGAGAAGTTGCGTACTTCTTCTCAACACAAAATTTGAGCTATTATTCATGTCTGGAGGACAAACTGAATTTACTCTGCACTAAACGACCTCATATTGATTTATCTCATACACTTTTTATAACTCTTCGGCTATATGAAACTAATCTTCTTGCCACTGTTAACAATGTGCATATTGTTTTCTTTATAGAAGTGATTTCAACAGCCTGACAGCAAGTGTGCTTTGAAATCTACTGTTATCTTAATTTAAATACAGTATGCATATGGTGCAGCCATGATTTGTCAGTTCAGAAGCAATCTAATATCTCAACTAGCCTGCTCCAGAGTTTGTGCATTCATTGGCAGCATTCAAAGGCTAACTGTGCACAAAGATTGCATAAATTTAATTACTTAATTTGTCAATGTCAGTAGTCAGACACTGGTTGGATTTCATAGAGCTCTAGCACAGGACTGGAGGCCATGCTTTGCGCGTGACTGGTTATTTACATTTTCTTCAGCCTTGACTATTTCAGTGCTGAGCAATGTAACATTGTAGCACTATTTGGGAATAACTTACTCACCGTTGTTGAGATCTTACTGTTTTTGAGAACTAAAACATAATTCTGGTTTGCAGAATTTGCCAAATGTTTAAAATATTAACAAAAAAAGGTTTTATTTATTTATGCATTGTTTATGAATTGTTTTATTGTATTGAGCAGTTCAACTGCTCACTGTTTTTTTTTTGTTTGTTTTAAAAAAAAAAAAATGATCCTACTGTACAAGTCCAGTAACTTTTTTGGTTTTCCAACATCTTCCACTTAACTGTATAATTTTATGATCCATCTGTTTGACTCAAAAACAAACATTAAATGCTCAAGAAGGCAACATGATGCTTTAAGAGCCAGGGGTGTAAGCTTTTGGAGAGGATAGTGATGTGTACTTTTTTTTGGTTTTGTTTAAAGATCATACCTGCACATTTTTTGCCCTTTACAAGTTACATAAAATACTTCAAATATATGTTTCCCGAAAGACTACATAAGTGCAATTTACCCTAAATATCCTCTTTAAAATGTTAACAACCCTCTTGACCATCATGTTGCCACAATTATAGATATGTACAGGTATGCCTTTTTAGCTACTCATTTCTATGGGCCACTATATGAGTCGTACACCACATTAGAATGGTCACAGCAGGTCCGTGAACCTTGGAGAGCTAGTTGCCTGTGTGTCTGTTATACACATCTATATCTATATAATCTATATCTGCAATAAACTTCAGCAGATGATTTTGCTAAACTAACACAATATAACGCTATTAAGTTGTTAGCTAAAGCAACATTAAAAAGTAAATCTAGTTTAAAAACCTGTCCTATTGAGATATTAAAAACACAAACCAATGTGAAATCAATACTTTAACCACATTTCTTTAGAAATGTAAATTTTGGTGGTTTTTACAACCAGAAGCTGTGCAATGTGCTTTTATCTCTTTGCTTGATGAAACCTTTTGTTTTTAAACAACACATTGACTGTGACAAGATGGCAGATGCGTCAGTTTATCTATAGCAAAATGTAGCACTTACATATCTATAGCCACCATTGTATGTAATATACTTTTATATGTTTGACACTCTAATATCACGGCATAGGAACTTGTCCATTATAAATTAATTTGTTTGCTTTGGATATACTATGCAATAAAATTGATACCACAGAAGCAATGAATATGTACATGGGCTATATTATTTCTTAAGAGAAAAAAAAAATCACAATTTAAAAAAATCCTTTCGGTAAACTGGGCCATATTTTATTATCATTCAGGAACTATGCATACTGTTGTACAGCTGTAAAATATAAATGTAAGATATAAATGTTATCAACACATATCCACAATATAATTCAAGCAGTATTAAAAAGATCCAGCAGATAATGCAAAACAATATCTTTAAAAGGCTTGTATTTGTGACCATTTTTAAATGATAGTTAACATAAAATTAAGCTGACCTGCTTTGACATGTATTTTTGCATTTTTGTACTTTTTCAACAAATATTTACCCATCGCAAGGGCAGTGATATATGCACATTATGCTTTATGTTTATATTTTTATACACATTTTAGCATCTTGAGGTTAATTAACATCCATGTACATGCTAAAGCATAAACTACTCAACTACTTGGTTCATTTTGAGCTAGTGTTCATTAATTTTAATGGGGCTGTTTTGATGTCTGTCATAATCTGTGTAAGTCACAGGGTGATCAGAATATGGCTGTTATTCCTTGCTAATCCTTCCCACACAGTAGACAGATGTCGAAGTGGTAATTAACAAATCCATCAGCACTGTTCTCAAAATCTTATGAGCAGGATGTTGTAGCATTGCGACCGTGGCCCAGTGTGATATGTTAAGTCATGTCGGCAGAATCGTGAAAAATAATGAGTGTTGAAAGAAAATGTGAAATAGAATTTCAGGGGTTAATAGCTGCAACAGAATGACTTCAGTCTCCCGTTTGTAATTACCATAATAAGATGAAGCATGCCTACCACACATTTGCAAACAAAGCCTTTTGCAAGAGCAAACATTTATTAAAAAAAAGGGGCAGCTATGCTTGAAGGCAGCAAAGATAAGACTGTTGTCCACTCTTGACCTACAAGACAATATCATTTGTCATGCGGTGTCATGCAACGTTAAAAAAAAACCTTATTCAGACTTAAAGTAGAGGGCAGGGTAAACTGTCACATGTGCATTTCACACGCAGATATTCATGCGTGTTATGCATCGAATGCATTATCTGATGCAGAAGAAATGAAATAAACAATTGGCCAGAAGCTCAGCGGGGGCATGAAGATGGTGTCCGCTGGGAGAGGTGGCCCTAATCATTGTAAAGCATTTCCTCTCACACACTACGCTGGGCCGGTAATCTAATGCACGCATTATTCAGCCTGCATCTATTAAAAGAAAGCTGCGCAAGATTTATCGCCCAGGTTTAACTGTATGGTAAAATAGCGCATTAGGCAGATGATATCACGGTGTATGAAATGATTATGCATGCTTGCAGAAAAGTGGAAGAGGCCAGCTTAATTAAATGCAAGGTCTTGGTTATACATCACTGGCTCTCTGCTCAGCCCTTTTAACCAAAATGGCTGTTATTTTTAAAAGCAAAGAGCTGAGAGGAAGCTTTTCCACTTTGCCTGTTCTACATACCCTTCTGTTTTGTAAAGGAGGTGGAGGACAGGGGGTGTGGTGGGCCAAAATTTAGCTTCCATTTTCTGCTCTACTGCTCACACCCATGCCAAGCAAGGCAATTATATTTCAGTCAGTATTAGTCTAAGTTTTGCAGATCTGTCAATCTGTCTAAACGTACAAATGGGAATTGTAATTGCGTCACCTTGGGAAAATACCCTTTGCGTTTTACTCAAAAAATAGAACAAAGTAAGTGGTTTGACAGTTGAAAAGCTAGTTTATTTTCCTAGGTCTAAAGGAATTGTTCATCCAACAAATGGAGATTTTGCTGAGGAATTATTTACTCATTCGTCACTCGCCTCAGCACATAAAAAACATTAGGCAGAATATTCAGTCTGCAGTTTTCCATATAACGAAATTTCATTGGGACATGAGTTGAACACACACTAAACAAAAACAAAAAAAACAAACGAACTGTAAATTAATGACAAAACATATTTTCCAAGTCTCATTAAGCCATATTAGAAAAAAATGTGTTGTTATAACTTAAATAAAATATAATTTATTTTTGTAAGCTCGGAGTACGTCATAGAAAGCAATGCTACTACTACTTTTTTTATTGTTTTTGTTGTTGTTATTCCATAAATACAAGTGCATTTTATGTTGCTATTTACTGTTTAGGACTGGAGCAGCCTCAGATACTGAGTAAAATGTAAGATTTATCAATCTGTGCTCGTAAATAATTTGCTTATTTATTTCTTCCGTTGACAGAAGAAGCAAAGGCCTGTGTAGATTGAATCTGCTATGGATTTATACTGAGTATCTCTGCTAGCCACTTCATTTCAGCCTGCAGTCATAGAAGCACGCAGTGCAGCTAGTCTATTGTGTCCCACTCTCTCTTAGCCTGGCATAATTGAGTTAAATTTTGAGGCATGCCAAAGTGGAGTCTTGCAGCCTCTGAATAATGTAACGATACTGCTTCTTTGGCATGTAGAAGAAATCTGGCAGTGTTGAACAAATACAAAGACTGCAGACCCCCCCATCCCTCCTCACTCCTTATGTAATCACAAGTAAAGATGGTGAGTTTGCATGCTTTTCTAATCCCATTAAACTCACAGTAAACTTGGGAACATGGGAGTCCTGACCCTTTTGAAAACTTCTTTCATTTATTTAAGGATGCAGTAGATAGGTTTTTCCAGGCAATTTGCATTCTGGGATTACCTGCCTGCCTGATCTTCGCTAGCAGCTTCAAACCCAATTTAGGCAGAACAAAGACTGCAAACTTCAGGCTATGTGAATACATTTTGCTTGCACGAAAATTAAATTTAAAGTCATATTCTTCTTTTAATGCAGATACGTCAGGGTTTTATTCTAAAACGTATAATGAAAGGCCATCTCTTGGCTACACAACAGAAAGATTCTAAGAAAATTAATGCAATTCTAGACTAATGTGCAGAGACAACTACAGTGTAAGTAAGCCCATTGGAAGGCCAATAACAGATAGGGGGTGGGGTTGAAGGAAACCTTGTTAGGTGTTAGGGAAACCTTGGAAAGCCATTATTCATAGAAATGGGTCATGGTAGATCAGGGCTGGGTGGTGAGATGGTATACTGTATAGGCTACATGTGGTGGTGGAAAAGTGTCTGATGGTGTAGATTTCATTTTCAAGCCATTTATATTGTGGTATATTGATTCTAATGGGCAGAATTGTATGTAATTTAGAAACATATATGTAATGAAACATACATGCATGTAAATACTTTATACAAAAACAAATAAGTTATTATTAAAAAGGGTGTTGTTACACTTGTTCATTTATGTAATTTTACATAATTACAATTATTACAATCCCATAATATGTGTGTGTACTGTGTAAAAGTATGTATATATAAAGACATGCATACAGTACAGCATTTATTTACTTGTGTCAATATTATTTATAATGTTATATATACAGTATATATAT